>PNEQ01000910.1:40333-64209 GCA_003012365.1 Medauroidea extradentata
GTCAGCTTTTATATCTATATATGAAGACATATCAACATCATTCTGTTTATTTTTACTAGCATTATTAATAGCCCTCAGTCTCCTCTTTGCAATGAGATAACACATGACTTTGTATCTTTTATGGATATCAAGATATTAAACAATACAAAAACCCTTGAAAATGTAAATTTTGGTACACGGTACCGGCCATTTTGTTCTGAAAAATCAAAATGAGGGCAGATAAAAATCAATAACTATGGGTTTGAACTGTTGAAATATGTACATTATGTATGACAAAATTTCAAATTTTTTCAAAATGGGTCAGCAACCTCCCTTGGGTGATTTTCCATGGAATGACCCATAACTTAAAAAGTAAAAACAACATATGCACCATAGTAAAAATGTTTCCAAACTTAATTATTGTACTAAATATAACATTTGATATGCATTTATTTAACAGGTAATGCACAAATAACAACTTACAGCAATTTAATTTTCAATTATTTGTATTAATACATTAATAAAGGAAACTAGAATTAATATAGATATAGGTAACTAAGATTATTGATGAGCGCCCATGTAAAATACAGTAAATAATATTTGGCGTAGGCATCATAACAATTTAAAAAAAAAAATATACCGAGGAATGCCTTAAATGAGCTATCCTGATCTAGTTTTATACGTGGTTTTTTCTGCATTATGAACTATTTAGTTACTCAAAAATTAAATAACAATGTAAATCTTGTTTTCTGCACAGTTTTAAGCATGTAACATATACAATACTAACACACACTGTAAACTTGAAAAAATAATTTTCTACATGTAGAATATGTAATAAATTACAATATTCTACGTGACATACTCTACAGTAGAATATACACGTAGATTACGTATTTTCTACACGTAATAGTCTACCGACCCAACCCTGATTATAGGTAAATGGGAAAACATAAGAGTGTAATATCCTATTATAAAGCAGTTTTAGGGACCAAATGAAGGTATTGGCATTATAGCCAGGAAAACATTATAGTAAGTGGAACATTATAACTGGGTTCTACAGTACCTAGTTACAGCTCCTGACGCTCGCTCAGCAGATGGGGTGTGATAACACTACTCCTTTTGTTTTGCAGTTCTTTCTCTAACTTGGTCAGTCATGTGAAAATAATCCTCTTGTATAATGATTCTACTCTCTGCATGAGTTATTTAAAGACTTCACCAATGTGCATGGAGAAGGATTTGATACTCAGTTTCAATTTGTTCGCAGACAGTAAACAGTTACAAACACCAAGATTTGATCATTGTTAAGGGTGCGGTATACTGCAATTTTCATGATTATTAAATTTTTTATTTGTTCCAGGTATTTTTTTCTCGTTTTGGACATTAAGTTTGGTTTTTATGAAATTTTTTTTCTCTTAGTTTTCGCGTAATGGCTTGTTAGTCATATTTTGCATGTTTCCGTTTTAACGACTACATTAAAACCATCTGATATACCAAACTCAAAAAAAAATCACAGTGGATAAAGACATTGCCAGCTACAATGACTTACTCATAAAATTAAGAATAAAAATTATTTGTATTAAAAAAATTGAATTTTTAAAATTTTTATTTTTAGTTTCAGCATTTTTTTTTTAATTCAATTAATTTTTATTCTTTAATTTTATGAGCATGATTGTAGCCTGCAATGTCGTTGACTGATTTTTTGAGTTTGGGTTATCAGTTGATTTTAGTGAAGTCATTAGTATGAAAACATGCAAAATATTACTTTTACAAGCCATTACGCAAAAACTATGAGAGATGAAAAAATTTCATAAGCACCAGATTTACACATTTTGTGTCTAAAAGAAAAAAAAATCTGATTCAAATAAAAAATAAAAAAAATGGTGATGAAAATTGCAGTAGACCGCGTCATTAATACATTTGGTTAATTCGTACACAGAACAACTTTAAACCTACACGATACTGTTTTATATTTTAATATAAGTGCCATAGCTGTTATTTACGGTAGAGCTGATTGCACGTGCGAGCGTGTGTGAGTGCGAGCGAGGGTGTGGACTAGCGACTCGCAATAGATGCGCTGTTGTCAAGTGTTCCTACTGCCCTACTCTGTGCCATGTATGTTGAGACATGCACCCGACGTTTGGTGTCAATCAAGAATTGTCCTTTCACTTTTCAAAAGAATGATTTTTCAAAAGTATTATTTATAAACATTTCCATGTATACATAATTAAATTAGATAATGGTAATTATATTTAATAGATTTTGGTTAACAAAACTGAAAATGTAATAAAGCTTAAATAAATACTGAATGATGTATAATCGTAATATCACAGGCAGAAAGATAGACTACCATATCCAAGGGCAAGAGAAATTAGTGGCAAAAAAAGTTACGGTACGCACATTATGAAGGAGGTGAGCAAATGTCCTTATTTGAGTGGTTGGCCGGAGGAGGGAATGAGGCTGGCGGATCACTGATCGGCCGGGGATGGGAAGGGGCATTCGAGCTGGCCGTCTGGCCAACGCGTCATGCGGGAGGAAGGGGCAGCAACATTTACTTATAGAACAAACACATTGTGTGCGGCAGTACAGTTTTCAAGAAATTACTGCAACAATATACGGCCATAATAAATACAAGGCCTTTTTCCGCTATTTTCTTTGGATTAAATTTTTTTAAGAAATTTTTTACGGTTCCTGGAAAAAGGTTTGTTATTCCCGGGATCGTATAATTGAGAGTTGACTGTATGTAGGTTATCTACAGTAAAACTCGCTTAAGACGTTCCCACGAGATACGTTTTCCCAGCTGAGTCGTTTGGTTCGTTTGGTCCCATTACTTTTGTCATAAGAGCCATGGTTAATTTTCCCACATATTACGTTTTTCCACGTGCCTGATTTCCCGCGTAATAATTAACTTTTGTAAAAAAACACAATTTTTATAAAAGTAATGTACAAGATTTTCTTTAGTAAACAAACTGAAAGGAAACTGCAACTGCTAGAAAAATACCGCATTTGTTTACGTTTTGTAACGTCATCATAGATAACTGATGTGAAATGTAGGGTTCCACAGACAGCGAGCAGGTATACTCAGGATGGCCAACGCATGCAACTAACACAAATAAATACAATCCGCCATTGGCGATCACGTGTAAACCTGTAGCAGATTGACAGTGATCGCGTGTAATGCTTGCGCTCGCGGCGCAATAAATTCAAGATGGCGGCAAGGGAGTTGCCGCCGTTAGCACTATCGATTGTTTGGAGCACTGTAGATCGTTGTACCTGCGTTGGCAGCATTGATCTCTTTAAGTGCGTTCGTTTTTCTTTGTTAACGCATACGCAAACTGTAACTAACCTAAACTTTGGGAAACGTGTTTGAAAATGTTACATTATGGAAAGATGTGTTTTAAAGTCATTTCCATTTTAGTGCAGCATGTTTAGATGGTTGTATAACGGCAATATAATAAAAAAAATAGGTATTATCGATAAAACAATTGATGATCATGGAGAAGTGTGACGAGTTCGTGGAAACATTTGTTGACCTGAGTAAAGAACTTTTCACCCCTTTCAAATGCGTACTGTAACTGTCTAAATTCGCGGTAGCATTGTAGAAAATTTGTAAAATGCTGAACAGTGTTAGGCAAACCTTAAAAAAAAATAATATCTATTAACATTTCAAGGTGTGTTCTTGAAATGGCATGTGCATGTACCATGAATCTTCCCATAACAGTATATTCAATTCCAATATTAGTAACTTAAACTATACCATGTTTTGTGTTACAAAATATGATAAATGCATTGTTTGCATGGATACTATCACTTCCATTTTACCTGAAGAGAGTTTTTTAAACATGAAAACAAAAGCACTAAATAAGGTAAGCTGAATGAGTTTTACGAGATTTCCATTAATTTACCCTTCCCACTGTTTACACTTGTTCGCCCTGTCCCCCAGAAAAGTGTAAATAAGGGATTTTACTGTACATTAAATTGTCCTTGCGACTCCGAAATAAAATTTAATATAGACTGCACCTACAACAATAACGACTGAAGTTTTAAAATCAGTTTTCCCATTTAAGATGTTTTCCCAGCTAAGAAGTTTGTGGTGTAAAGTCCCTTCAAAAACGATTTAAGAGTTTTACTGTATATAAAATCGTTCATTCATTATGGATTTTTATCTAACTTAAAGTAATTAATACCTACTCAGTGCCATTAAAGTATGACTTACATAAATTTATCTCTCAGTTCAATTAAATTTTTTGGTGGGAAGAGGCCACTAGGCTTACTAGTTACATAATAACACAATAAGGTGCACAAGTACTTAGAGTCACGCTCATTGAAAGAACACACAAAAACGGGCGAACAAATTTCCGCGGTAGAGCGGAGGCTTGTGACGTTTCTCCAGCCAGGTCGGCTTCTTCAAGCGTGTACATACGTATACTGTATTTTTGTCGTTAGTCGTCTATTAGGTCTCTTTTTGAAGCTTAAACCATGCAGTACGCCTTGGTTTATCAGATGGGTCTGGTTAAGATTTTATTCCGACTACTTGCAGTTTATTGCAGCGCAAACAAACTACTGTCCACATTTATACTCATTCGAGACTAAGCCATAATCGATTTTACCACATAAACATACCTGCCAACTTTTACGGATTGTCCAAAAAATTTACGGAAAATACATGCGTTTTACGGTTATTACAGAGGACAACAAAATTTTACGGATTTCGGGACGTTCAACATTTATATGTGTACATTTGTCATTTACAAATGAATAGCAGACTGATATATTTTGTACAATCGTACCAACATGAAACGTATATTACAGTGTTGTGTTTTCTCTAGTATACATAAAACCTGTAAAATTCTTTTTTACTGTGCATTCAGCAGTTTGTCAAAGTAAACGTTATAGGAACCAATAACAAATTTTGGTACATTTTTGTTCCCAGTTTCTTATTGGTGTATTTCATAGCTAACAGCGAATCTGTGGTATTCTTATTTGGGCTGTTGACAAGATGGCAATATGCGTGGTGTTGGGCATTTTTAAAAGACAAATGTGTTGTTTCTTGTCCAATTCAAATTTTTAACTTTGAAACAAAAAATATTTTTCTGCTGTTGTATTGAATATGACGTATAATTACTGCATGATGTGACTAAATTTTGAAGTTGGAAAGATGCATTGTGCGCGTGTTTATTCCGTCCTGAGATTGAAATATAATTTTCTCTTATTGTGATGCATACGTACAGTAAAATTATTTAAGTTAAAAGGAAATTGTTCAAAGTATAACTTGGCAAATAATTTGTTTTACAAATTTAGTTAGTGATAACCGGGCTTACTTTAAAAACAAATAAACTTTTGATTTACTATGTGTGTTATGTGTATAGTTTATATGACAGAGGGACTGGTATGGTTTGGCACAAAAATTGCAGTGTGCAGTTTAAGGAAAAATGTGGCATTCTGGAAAAGTTTTACTGATGGTCATTTTGAAAAGTTGGTAGGTATCATAAACTGTTTAACACAAGTTCGCTACTTGAACGTGTGTTGCTGTTTGTGTTACATACATTATATTATACAGTATTGTGACGTCACAGCAACATCAACATGACGGTTACAGTTTTTGCTACGCAAAACAGACTGCTCATTTCATGTAAGTTTTTCTGGTGTTACACATATGCAAAGAAAGAAAGTATTGTACCGTTGTCCATTAAACTAAACACACTTTTAAATAACAATTAAATTTAAAAAATATTTGTTTCCTATTATCTGGCACTGTGCTGTATCGGTAGACCGGGCTTTGTTTGTATAGGCAATTTGTCAGGGCCATGAAAAATGATTGATTGATGCAGGAAAACAAAAGAAACTAAACTGTGTCACAAGGTATGACTGTAGTAAAATTACGGACAGTATTTATGTTGGTACAACAGAGTAGGCCTACAGTAAAATACATATAATTTTCCAGTTAATTTTGTTTTCTTTATAATGGGGAGGCTATGTAATATTAGCCAGGAACACATCGCGAATATAAATCAAAATTTTATCTAAATTTATGATACATGATTATTCAGAATGTTATAAATTCATTTTGCATGCAACACTTTGACATGTGAAGAGCGTAGTATTTTATTAACAACTAGCAGTCCCCCACAGTTTTGCTCGCAAGTATTACTCAAAACTGATATTTACTTTGGATGAAATACATCCATACACCAGATTGGTACTTAGTCATCAAGTGTTAGAATGACAAAGCTGCTAGTTGAGTTAACTCTACAGCAGGATAGACGGTGTTTACAATGACAGATTTTTGTGCATTTATATTATGTTTGGGAAAGTGTTACTTTTTTTCCCCCTTCCCAAGTTTGACAATATATGAATGCAATAGCAGTAGTACCGTATTTGCTGGCATATAAGACGACAATTTTTTACTTATTTTTGGCCCTCAAAAATTGCTACTCGTCTTATATGAGGGTGCAAAAATATTTGGTAGCCAAAAATCGTTTGAAAGCTAAGCTGTAAGCTGTGGAGTTTTATGATGTTTCAAGGAATTGCTTTTTTCATCACAAATGAAAACGAGTGCCCCTTTCATTTTAATAAAATTTACGGTACGAAATTTTGATGAGCGTCATTCATAATAAAGGATACTTCCTCGCAGCCAAGCGGCGATCTATGCGAGTGCGTATCTGAGATACATTGTCTCCCCAGCCTACAACTCTCGGGCGGAGAAAACGAGGACCTAGGTCCGCATGCTTTCATCCTTTGTCTCGCAAGCACTAGACTTTCGGGCGGAAAAAACTAGGATCTAGAGACCGTACCACACATTCATGTGTCTACCGTCTAGTGCTAGGCTGGCGGACAACAGCGCACAGGAATGCGATGACCTTGCAAGCAGCTGTTGTTGCCCAGCGTTGCCATGTAGTGCACGGCGTGCCTGTGTCTTGCGTTGCCAAGTCGCGCACACTTGCCGGCAAATGGAGATATCGCCGACCGCCGCCGTGCATTTCCTTGACTCTTGGCCGCGCGGAGAGCAGTAGTAGCCAATCTTATTTATTCGTTTATGTGTATATTATGTTTAAATGCCGGTATTAAATGCATTGAAAATATGTAAACTAAGTTTTTAATGTTTCAGGCAAGGGAAAAAATATTTTTCTGTCGGGAATTTCAAAGTTAGTAATTTACTTTTTTCTAAATTTTGTACCTTCAAAACCATGACTGGTCTTATATGCGGGGTCGTCCTATATGCCGACAAATACGGTAGTACTTATCTATATATATAAAAGAAAGTCGTGTTACTTACACTATTTATTACTCAAGAACGGCTGAACTGATTTGGCTGAAAGTTGGTGGGGAGGTAGCTTAGAACCAGGAGAACGACATAGGATACTTTTTTATCCCGTTCGACCGTGTTCCCGTGTGACGTCAAACAGAATACAAGTCACTATAAAATGTGGTATAGCAAAAACACATATAACATGGGATAACAAAATGCAAATGACAGCTAAACATAATTTTATCTATGGCTAAATATGTTTGAAAATTTGGTAATTATATATTTTGTCAGAAATCAGTCAGTAATTATTTGTAGGTAGATGAAATGAAGTTCAAAGTTTCTTGTTCATGTATCAATTATGAGATTAATTTCTTCTAGAGGAGAGAAAGAAATGAATCTCAATGTTGTAAAATAACCTTAAAACATTTAAATAAAAACTTTGTCATATAAAATTTAATTTGCTGTGCTCCTTGAAAAATTAGTAGACAGTCCTTTAAAATCCCTATAAATGTTCCGGGTTTTGAATTGAAGTTGCTGTAAGAACCCTGTTAGTGTTACATGAAGTGTTTGTATTAGGAAAGTGGTTAATTAATTTGATTATTGTAGTGGAAATAAATGTAAATTAGGTATTTGTGTAAGAAGTGGTATTACAAAGAGTAAGTGCACAAAAAGATCTAAAATGTTTTCATAGGTATGGTAGACAAATCAACCAAATTAGACCATGTGTACTATATATTTATAAAAAAAATTAATACATTAGCGTATTAATTTTCATTGTTCAAGTAAGTATTAATTGTAAATATTAAAAATTAATTTTGAGACAATATTAAACTTTTTTGAAATACTGTTACACGTAATTTTCGTGTTACACAAATGTACCATTGAAATTGGTTTTAGTTTGGTTTCACGTTTTGAACTGGCTGCTGTTATATGAGTAAATAAGTGTGTAAAATATTTTTCAGATAAACTGAATGAGTTGTTGAATGTATTGCAATGAAATAGACCTGCAGTAATATATCCTTTATGGTATAGTTGCAACTTGGCTTAGTGCTGTGTAGATATTGTGGAGCATGGGCGTTGTGCAAGTCATTAATGCATCTGTTACATGTGTTTTTCTGTCTGGCCATTTCATAAACTTTACCATCATTAAAAGCTAATAATATCTGTAAAATGCATTGGATTGAGTTTCAATGGAAGGATATCCATTCAGCTCTTGAAATGTTTTTCTTACGTAAAAATGTTATATGCTCACAGGCCTACACAAGACATTTAAGTCTTTTGTAGATACAGTTAGAATATGTGTTGTGAGAGTATGTGACAGAATCAAGTGGCTCATAGATATGGAATTTTTTCAGTTTTTTTCTGTTCACCGTTTGGTATAGAAAAAATACGCCACCATACATAAATTTAGATTAGTTAGATATTGGTTGTTACAGAGGTTACACTTACCAGCAATTGCTTATAAATTGTCACTGCACTTTTCAGCTGTGGTTTTCTGCACAATTTGTTATGCACTCAATGCTTAGAAGGTGAAGTTATGGATCGTCCTGCTACTAGCAAGCTGCCATGAATTTTTTTTATGGGTAATTAGTTTTCCATTTATAGTTTTAAAATTTAAGCAAGTATTGTAATGTCATAACGTTCAGTCCAGTGTGTGACCTGGGAAATAATGGGATTCCATTGAATTTACCAAAGTTGGTCCCCAATATTACATTTTACCCAAGATACTTCTACTTAATTTATTGATTGGTTGGTTCATTTCTGGGCTCAGTTTGACTAATAGTTCTGTCCTAAATTGCCTTGAAATAATCTTCAGTTCCTTATTGTGAATTATTGGATATTTTATGATTGCTAGCCACTTGGGCTATAGTGATCTTTGCTGTCCTGACATGCATTTGTCTGTTGCTTTTGCCCAGTATGTCTGGTTTTCACGTAGCCTTCTATATTTTACCGTTATTGCTATTACTTCACTCTGAAACTGGCTGATGTGGACGTTCAGCAGTTTAATTTTTTTTGTTCATTATGGTAACTGTTTTCATCAAATTGTCGCAAATGTAATATTGTTCCAAAAATACATTCAGCTAGTAAACTGTGAACTCTATTTTTATGTCATTCTATGTAATGGGTGTACTGCTGCTGACTATTGATGACAAGATTCAGTGAGATAAGATCCTTAAGTTGTAGTGCAACATTGTAGAATTTTGTGACATTAAGATAGGTTGTAAAATATAATCCTAACAAATGTTTCTTTTCATGCTGGAAATTCGTATGGTATATTTAGATGGGTTTTTTTTCGTTCGTTATTCTTCTCTATTAATGTTTATTTGAAAAAAAAAACATGCCCAGTCTGTTCTTACTATAGGCATGAATTCAAATTTTGTGTGGGGTGGATATTCACTTGGTGCCTCAATTTCCAACTTGTTTTGCTGGTGTTTGGTTGAAAGCGTGCAAATTAATCATCTTACAAATATTGTTTTAATGTGCATCAGGAATTTGAAATTGCATATTACTGTCCATTTTGTCCTAAAACTCTATAAAAAGTCTATTGCCCGGGAGCATTATGGTTCATTGTCTAGGAAACAATGTAGAATGTTGGCTTCAAACATTTTGTTAAAGGCTTTGTGGCATTTATATTATTCAGGGAGCTCCCCTCGTTCAGAGAGCCTGAAAGGCGTTCAGCCTATCCAGATATGATGCGAGGATCCCCTTATGAGAGACGCAGTCCGTATGACAGGCCAGCTATGCCTCCCGTAGCTGCGTTTGAACGGCGTAGTGATTATGGTGGTGTAAGGATGGCATCAGATATGTACCGCAGGAGGACTCCACCCCCAGCTTCTAGTTACAGCCCGTGAGTATTTCCCTCCCTCTCTGTTCCTATTAAGTAATTTCATAATGCTTGCCTTAGTGCTTAGAAGAGATTATCATATTTTAATTTAAATTATCTTTTTGTGGCTACTGGTAGTCTAGGACAATACAGTACCTATGTGACGACCATAATACCTTGTGTGATTTGCACTTGCTTGGAATGTTTTGCACATGTATTGTTTGCATGTTTGGTGTTTTTGTTATACAGTCTGTCCAGAAATACGGAAAAATGAGGAAAACCTGAAAAGTTAAAAAATAATGTGTGATATTTCTAGCAATTTTATATAATGATTAGATATTTTGTAAGTTATATTGCAGAGTACTTCTGTAGGTTGTGCTGAAGCATACTTGATTCAGTGAATGTTGAATATCCCTCATTTTGGAAATAGTGCAGGAATATCCTTAGATTTGTTGGAATTTTTTAAACCATATCTATAGCCAACATTTTATTTTCAACTACTGTAGTGTTACTGAATGAGTTTAAGGCCATGCTCTTTAGTTCCTGCCTGGCAATTTTGTTTAAAATAGTTTTTACCGTAATACGGTAGCTAATATTCTCAATGCAAGAAATTATATGAATTTGGCTAAAGTCCAGTCAACCAGAATATAGTTAATTAGCTAAAACCATAGTATTTAATACTGCCACAAAAAAAGTATCCAATATAGAGAAGAATATTTTAAACAAAACCTCCAGTAATATTTTTATATCTGCTCTCACTAAAGTGTAATAAAATGTCAGTAAAAAGTAGAGTACTACCTTAATTTCAACCATCTGTTCCTTCATGCAGCGTTAAATTTCAAACTTACTTGTTCCATAATTTTAAGGTGTTCGGTAGATCTTGGACTGAAATATGTCACAACATTACATCTAATTAAGGTTATGGTCCTTTATTTCACATCTAAGTCTAATAATATTATAAATAATGCCATAGATAAGTGAGCCGCCTGCAATATACAGTATTTGCTGGCATATAGAACTACTCTGCACATAAGACCAGGATGGCGACAGGGCGGGAAAACCGGGAATAGTCAAGGAATTTTAGTGGCCTGCAAAAGTCAGGGAATAGTCGGGGAAAATTTCCCGCCCCATCTCCTTTTTCGGAAATCGAAAAGCAATACAGTAGTTAAAATTAGTTAAAATGAGGCGCACATGAACGGAGCAGCAGGGACTGGCAAGCGTGAAGACGCGTCTGGTGCCTTTCATCGGACATCTCGATACCATAATCCCGGGGAAGAATGCCATACGTAGCTGGGCCCGCTGCGTCACATACGCCACTTTTATCTGTTATATATTTAGTTGTTTACTGCTGGAGCTTCCTGCTGATGCGGAAGGCTGATAACGTGTCCACCTCTCTGCTCTCTTTAGGCCCCCCTCCCCCAGATGCTTCCTTCTGATGCGGAAGGCTGATAACATGTTGGGGTTTTTTTTTACGTGCGCAATGCTCCATTAGAGTGAAAAGCTGCTACCGGCTTGTAAAATGATACAGCTATCTTTTGTAACATTAGAAAGCAAACTTGCATCCTGCCATGCAATTTTTCAAAGGAATTTTTTTTTGTGTAATCTTGTATAATAAAGTTAACCCTCGTTTTACCGGACTATATGGTGGGAGGTGTGATCCGGTAAATCGCGAAGTACCAAAACCGGCACAGAAAAATAGACAAGCCCTTTATGGCAGTGTGATACGCGTAGTAACGCACCGTGTTTGTAGTGGTCATAGTGTACGAGAGGGAAGGTTTGTGCTGACTGGCGGGAGTAGAAAGATAAGCATGTGCCTTTGTCAGCTCATCGAGATAACTAAGGGTGTTGGGCGGGGGAAGAGTAGATGGGGAGGGACAGGAGGCGGCTTGCTATCAGCTTGGTTTTATGTTAAGTTACGTAGTAACATGTGACACGTGAACTTGAGCTACTGCTTTGTATTTCAAAGTAAAGTGTTTATTTACTAAATACATAACAAAAAAATAATTCCATCTAAACTACTGCTGTTTGCATCGCGACGCAGTATCGTATAACAGTTGAGATAATAATCTAGCCGCCGTCCATGAGAATTTCTGAAGGGCAAGAGGCGGACATGCTGAGCGTGAGAAAGGAATGTGTTGCGCTGGTTTGTCCGCAGCATATTTAATCTCTTTATACCTCGCACATTTACACCACACTAGCGTTGTTGAACATACACTGCCGCATCGTGTGAAGATGCGGTAGCAAGTTTCACGTGTTTTCTGGGTACAACAGTGCAAATGTTTTTTGTTCATCATATTTTAACACATAACTCTGTAACTAGTTTTTTGCTTTACGAATGTCCGACATAGTTTGTTTCGTGACGCCATTATCATCACACAACTTTGCTACCGAAACACCGGCCTCTTAACTATTATATTAGTTCAAAATTTTTGCTTGATGTCAAAGTTGCTCAATTTCTTTTCTATCCTGTTGCAGACGCCATTTCATTTGAAAAAAAACGCGTAATCTTTATCGCGCACGAAAATCAACTGCGTAAAACATTCAAGTAGACACGACAGTCGTTCTTGTACGGACATGTCAAAATACCAATGAGCGACTAGCTCTGCTTACCGTGTTACGCGGTTATCTGTGCGCACGCCGGATGTCACATACCAAAGCACAATAACCAGGTAGGTATTGCGCTGTTGATCTTACAGTTTCGTAAAAAAATTCAGGTAGACAATCATTCTTGCCCGGATACGGCCTGTACCGGGATGCGCAATTAAAAATAGCTCTGTCTACCGTTTTACACGGCTATCTATGCGCGCGCCTGATGTCGCTCACCAAAGCACAATAACCAGGTAGGTCTTGTGCTGCATGTGAGAAGTAGACCTGACGGTGGAATAATTTTGTATTGCCAGATTTTGTCCGTTAAATACGAAGTCCGCTGAATGCTGGTCCGATAAAACGAGGGTTTACTGTACTTGGCTTTTTGATTGTAGGTAGTATGTAATCATTAAATATCTTTATTATGGGATGAGAATTTTCTCCACACATAATTTAATTGTGTACTGCATGAAATTCTAAATTTAATTTCCCAATGTAACAATTGTATTACTCTGAATTTTTGACATCAATTTAAATGAATTACTTTAGTTGCAACTGTCTGTTGTAATTTTGATTTAATTATTTTATTTCAACATGCAGGATTAGAGTACGCAAAGTATATTGTTTACTTTGTGTAAACTATGTATTGAATATGTGTTTCCTGAGGTAAGAAGTTTTTATACAAATATTTTATTAATGTGGTAGGCCTTTTAATTTGTCGATTGTGAGAAGCCATAAGTTAGGTATTACTATAAATTTTTTAAAGTCAAAATGTACTTAAGAGTTGTAACTTTCAGTTCTAATTTTTTTTTATTATAGGCATACTTAATAAACTTGCAAAAATAGAGCATGTATTTTTCATGCAAATATTACAAATCGTAGAAGTACTTCGGACATACTTAATTGCAGCAAATGGTTTGTCACGCAAAACCGGACAATAAATACATGCAGGCAAGCAAAATTATGCTTTTGGTTTTTTACTTTTCTGTTTGTCTGCATTATTGTCTGGTTTTCTTTGACTCACAGTTTGCTGCTATGGCGTATATACATAATATTTATTTGATTTTTAACTTGCCCCATTACCATAATGGTTTAGAAACAAACCAAATGTAATATTAGTAGTACATTATAAATTGTACCAAGTGCAAAGTGCATTGAATTGGACAAAGAAAAAATGATTTCTTTTATAAAGCATAAAAAATTGGGTTTAAAAAAATTATTAGGTCAGGGAAAATTTTCAATTTGGGTTGGAAAAGTCAGGGAATTATATTCCCAGCAGTTTGTAGCCACCCTGAAGATGAATCTTTGTTTTGAAGGTACCAAATCCAAGGGGGGGGGGGGGGGGAGCGAGTTATTAATTTTGTATTTCCTGGCAGAAAAATATTTTTTTTTTTTTCCTTTTCCAAAAACATTAAATATTTTGTTAACAAATTTTTTGTGCATTTATTACTGTTGTACGAACATCATAGACACACAAACCAGTAACGTTGGCTACTACTATCCTCTGGGCGCCCAAGAGCCAAGGAAATGTGCGGTGGCACACGTGGTCGCTCACATTAGTTGCTAGCAGCTGTGCTCTACTTGGCTACGCTGCACTGAGTCACTCCGCGTGCTATATGGCAACGCCGGGCTACAACAGCTGCTTTCCAGGTCATCGCAATTCTGTGCGCTGTTGTCGCCTGCCAGCTTAGCGCTAGACAGTACGGACAATAATGTGTGGTACTGTACCTAGACCCCCATGTTTTCTCCGTTGGAGAGTTTTTTGTGCTGGCGAGTCAAATGATTTATGCATGCAGTACCCAGATACTAGTTTTCTCCGCCTGGGAGTTTGTGCTGGCGAGACAAAGGATCTATCGCCAAGTGACGCACATTTAGCTGTGAGGTAAAAGTGGCCTTTGTTAGGAATGACGCTCATCAAAATTTCGTACCATAAGTTTTATTTTTAAAAAATTGGGAACTTTTTATTTGTGACTGAAAATGCAATTCCTTGAAACATCATACTACTCCACAGCTTAGTGTAACTTTCAAAAAATTTTTAGGTTACCAAAATATTTCACTCCTACTCCACTATGAGTACAAATTTTTGAATGCCAAACAAGTGTAAAAACAGTACTGTAGTAGTCTCATGTGCCAGCAAATACAGTATTTCAGTCTTAAGATGTATTGGTTATTAAATGTGTATAGAATGTGGCTGTATAAAATATTTTTATTCATATTATGTCACAATTTCTTTGCACGTTTCGTAAATTTCGCGCTTAACCATTTTCAGGGGTCACTTTACATATATTTTTCAGAGTTTCTATAGGTCTGGAAAAGTCAGGGAAATCACTTTTAGTATCTGGAAACTCAGGTGTGTAATACAAACTTTAGGCCTTGCGATTCAGACTTTTTTTCTTTTCTTTTTTTTTTTCAATAAAATTGTAGTTTGAGATAATGTAAATTCTCAAATTTTTTTAGTAATAAATAAAAAAATGGTAACTTATCAGTTTACCTTAAAAAGGCACAAAGGTTAAATTTTGATTTGTTTTCTGATAAATTACTGCTATGTTACAGCAAATTTATATGTATGATTAGTAAAGTATGTAGAATACAAAGTTACCAAAAGTGTCTGTAATCAGTATCTGTAGCTAAGTGTGGAAAACACAGGGAAACTAGCTGCTGTCCATTTTCAAACAGCAGAGCAGTCACAGGGGGGTGGTCTTCAAGTTTTTTTTTTTTTTTTTTTACAAATTAAAAGGTAATTTTTTTCTGGAAAACTTTAAAAAGTGCAATTTGTTTTTAGTTGACCTTTGTCTTAAGCATAGATCAAAATTGACAATTTGTTACTTTTTTGGGATTTGTTTATTTTAAAGAACTTCTGAAATCAAATCACTTAATTCTAGGGATCCATGGGCCATCATTAGATTAAGGTTATTTATTTACTATTTATTTGAAACTAATTTGGTGAAGGCAGCAATAGCCAAAGGTCTTGCATGTTGCATCCCGTACAAGAACACGAGACAAGGTTGTCGCTGGCTGCATAAGAATGCAGAAGGTGTAAACTGCAGCTAGGATACTAATTACTAAAACATGTAGACACTGGTGCGCATGTACTTACAGAATCAGTACTTGCGGGTTGAACACAAAACATTGACAACATGTTTACAATTGCTTTACAAATATGTAATGGCTACCTACATGTTTTTAACAGCTTAGTTGCTAATTTATTGAAATTTTTTAGAGGATGGTATATACAGTAGAACCCTGATTTAACGAAATGCCAAGCGACCCAAAAGTGTTTACCCTAAATTGATGTTTCGTTTAATCCGACTTCCCCCCCCCCCCCTACCGCCTCCCCCAAAGTTAAATTCTCGGGCATGTTTCGTCGGAATTTAAGGTAATTGTAATACAGCATATCGCTTCAACAAAACAATTACAAAACACATTTAACGTCTATAGGTAAGCCACAGCCGTGAAATGAAAAAAATTGGCGAAAAATATTCCACTAGAACGCTCGGCTTTGGCTCGGCGAGCATTGGCATGGTGAGTTAGGCTGCCCTTGCGCACGCAATCATGTGAGAAGTGATGACTAACACCGTGGAGCTGTCAATATTACTGTCTCTCTCCCGTTCGCTCCAACAAAATTACGGAAAATCCTTGAAAAATAGTAAAAAAAATTTCATGTTGAAATCTGAATTAAAAGTTTGCTAGACAACGGTAACATAATTAAATACACTAAAACCTCTTTATAACAACCCCTTTTATAATAACCACCTCTATAACAACCCTTTCCTAAACAACCGTGGGGTTTAAAATAGGGGTTTTACTGTATAATTGAACCCCTTTATAAAGACCACCTCTGTATAAAGACCCTGGTTTTTATAAAGAGGTTTTACTGTATGCGTGTTAGCTGCGGTGGCCTTTGTAGCTTTTTTGCGGACACGCTCGTGAAACAAACATGTTGGTCTGCTCGCAATAAATGCTTTGCACTAGAGGATTTTTTTAGCATCTGAGAAATTAATCATTTACTTTTGCGGTGATAAATTTGTTGTAAAAAGTCTGCATAAATAATATTACATATTTTTTTTATAAATTTGCTTGTTTTATCACGGGACGTGAGTGTAACTAATCATGCTGCACACTACTACATTCTATCGGTAATATAATTAATCAATAGAGCACGCTGCACTGCAGCACATTCTAACGGACACCTGAATCACTATCTGTGAATTAGCTCTTCTGATGTCCACTGCTGGGCTGTGGAGACTGGGTACCTAGAAGCTCGTTCACTACCCAGCTGCCATGATGAGGATCTAGGTGCATGCTGTTAACACAGCATCGCTCACTCGGCCGTGCTTGCGTATCAGACAATCGCTTTTGCAGGCAAAGTTTTCAACAAATTTTAACTATTTTTTTTCTCGATGTATGGTTTAAGCTTTCTACGGAGAAATAAATACATACGGCGTTGGTGCTACTATTTTAAAAGACTTAACTTACTATTAATATTTGATTTTGTCAAAGTCAGTTATTTATTTAATAAATTTTTTTGTTATTTTTCTTAAGTTCCTAAAAATCCTTTTGTTATATCGCTGTTTTCGTTATTTCCGAGTTTGTTGAAAATAGAGGCTCTACTGTATTTGTACATTCTGTATGGTTTCCATTGTCTTAGTTTTCTACTCAAAAACCTGGTAATTGTAAAGTTTTTATTTTCTTTCTCTGGACAGTCTGTATATAAAATAACAGTATTGTCAAATTGAAATGCCATAGTTTCCTGTTTTTTTTTTTTTTTTTTTTTGCTTTGCATGTCACCCATTTTACTAGAATATTTGTGGTTTTTTCCAATGCTTAACTAAGTTCACTGGAAATTCAATGTTGCTTTATTTCTTGCCTGTTTTGTCTGGAAAGGTTCTTGTTTCATTGGTTTCAGGTGTGTTAAAAGTTAACATATTTTGTGTAATAGAATGCAATTTTTTGCTTTGTGTGTTGAAATTCTTTCATTTAACATTGTTGGATAAGGCATTTGTTGTTTTTATCCTTCCCTAGAGACCTGATTAATTCAAGGATATGTTTTAAAGTTCCCATGTGATTTGGTTCAGGTATGTACACAGCTGTTGATGTTCCTGTAAGTTTTATGTTATTGTACTGTATCTACTGAATTAAGTTGAAAATTTTTTTAGTAAACTTTCAGTAAATCCCATTGTAAGGACTCATTTTATTATGCCCACCTCTATGAATCTTATGTCAGGAATATAACTACAGCCAACTTCTGATTCAATGATCCCTCGCGGTTCCCGGGAATAAGGTAGTTATTAGAATTTTGACCTATTTTTGGCGATTCCTGAACACTTGACATGTCAAAATTTGCCCTTTATCGCTGAATCGTTTGTCATTGATTTAAAAATTTATGTGTTTCTATAAAGTGATGTTTAGTTATTCCGAAAAGCAAACGTATTATTGTTGAAGGTATACCATTGAAGTGATTGATGACCTTTATTTATTTAAATATAAATAACAAATGTTGCCGGGAACATAAATTCTTGTGACCACGACTTCTGTTTGGGGTTTGGGAATGTTATTTACAAGACTGCTGAAGTAAACTTTATTGAAATAGTATTAGTTTTCAATAGCGACATATTTTGAATAAATAAATACACTGGAATCTGATATATGACCTTTTCTTTAGCTCAAAATTAAGCAAAAATCGTCTCGGGAATACATGGTCTTGATGCCGGAATGACTGGTTTTGGAAGTTATTTTGAAGAATCTAGTACCTCTTTTCATAGCACAATTGTCGCATATAGTTTTTGAGATGACAAATGGTAAAAATACTTCCATCGCATACCATCACACCACGTTGATGTGTTTATCTGTTTACGTTTCTGCATCAGAGATGTTAACTACGCTCAAGTATGACATTATTGGGACAATGTTGGCACGAGAATCTATTATAGTTGGTACCAAAATATTCTGTTGGAATGAATGTGGAACATAGGGTCCCGGCAGTTTAGCGTTTTATTTGTGCTACGTAGAATTTTCTAGTATCGTGGTAGGTGTAAACAGTATGCGTAGTTTAGCGGTTGAATTGGTAGCTGTATCTGTGAACAGAACATTTTAGGACTTCTGTTTACATTGTTTGCAAACATGCTGACCAGACTGAGGGTTTTTGCGTGTTTCTGGCAACCGAGGCAGGACTGTTAAAGGTTTTGTTCACAGGATGTTTACTTTCACCCCTATTTCCTGTATTCATATGCAATATGGACGAGACATAAGCTATTCTAAAAGAAAATTACGGAATATTAGTTATTTTAATTTAATGCAGCTGCAAATATAGTTTCCTTTTACAATTTATTATGTTGTACTTGTTAAACTGCTAAAATAGGCCTAGTGTTATGGTTACAAAAAATAAGTGACCAGTGGTGGTTGTTTCGTTACTCATTTTGTTTCTTCGTGTTTCTGCAAGATGGCTACGTTCTCCGTAATTTTGTAGTGTAATTGAACATGTTTGTTGACTTATTTACTAATCATTGCAACAGGTCTAGAGAAACTTAATTGTTAAACAAAAAAATTGGGTGCATCATATTTACATTCACGAAGTCTGTCGCTTGTGAACTACCTACGTAACTACTGTGTCAGTGTTGGTTAATGAATAAAATTGCGTGGAATAGGTAACCGGACGTTCATTGAGAAGACCACTGCCGTGATGTTAAAAAACAAAAAATAAATAAGAAGAATAACTAGGCATGCGAAGTAGGATGTTATAATTTGTATTTATTAAAGTGAGGTTATAAAATTACTCTTCCCGTTTGCTTAATTAAAGCCGGCTGTTTCTCCTCTCCAGGTTATGAATGTCGATTTTGAAGACAAGCCATGGTAAAACTTCTTTCCAGAAAGGTTGGTTGTCTGACCCTGTTTTCAATGACTGGGTCAAAGAAAGAAGTACTGGGAAATCCATATGTAGATAAGTGCATTTCATGCCCAACAGCTCTTACCAGCCATATGTCTGGTATGAAACAAAAATTCAGGGCAAAGGCACTAAGATTCACCAGCTATCAGTTGCCTTCTTTACCACTTCATCACATACTACAGTTTTATTAGTCAGCCACATCAGTTAATTCATTCACAATAGTTAATTCATCAGAAGAAAAATCAAGTCTACCTATGTGGGTAACACCATTAAGTTACACAGATAGCTGTAACATTAAATCCATAGATATTAAAACAAAACCAGTAGCACAAAAGTTAGGTTCACGTAGTAGTCTTCAGAAATTCATTTTAAATAAAAATGTTTCTAAATGTGAAATGTTGTGGTGTTTGCAATGTGTTATGTCACATAAGTCAAGAGAGTTGCACACAGTGATGTAGGTCTGTTTCAGTTAATGTTCTTGGATAGTGAAATTGCTGCAAGAATACAGTTACAAAGAACAAAAATAGGCTACTCTCTTCTCTTTGCTTTAGCACCATTTTTCAAGCGTGAGGTTGAAAAGGTTGTTTCTGGATGTAGACATTTTGTCATTGGTTTTGATGAATCTTTAAATAAAGTGTAACGTCAGCAAATGGATGTGAGAGTTCGTTTTTGGGACAAAGATACAAGTGAGGTTTGCACACATTATACGTCTGCATTTCTGGGCACTTGTAAAGCCAGTGATCTGAAGGCATTCATGGAATCTTAACCACCTCTTAAACTAGAGAACCTAGTGCAAGTATTAATGGATGAGCCAAACGTTAATCACAAATTTCTTAATGATCTCGGAAACATAATGAAAAATAGCTCTCCTGTTAATCCTGAAATTTTAGACATAGGTAATTTTGGTCTTTATACACTGCATAATGCATTCAAAAATGCTATGCTTGCAACTGGTTGGGACCTGGTGAATTTTCTAAGAGCAGTTTACAATTTTTCGATAGATGTGCCAGCTCGTGCTTTGTACACTGCTCTAGCCTTTTCCCGAAGAACTTTTGCCCCATCCAATGGTTAGACAACATGCCGGTTGCACAAAGGGCCCGAGAAATGCTCCCACGTCTTAAAGACTATGTGGATGCTGTAGAAAATGACAAGACAAATCCTTCATCACATAGTTATTCAATTGTTAAAAGCATCTTAAAGACCCTATGCTAGACCCTAACAGGGTGTCCACTGACAGGGAAAACCTGGAAAACAGGGCAAAGTCAGGGAAGTATCAGGGAATTTTTATTTGGGTAATTGAAAAATTATACCAAACAGCCCAAAATAAATATTTTGTACTACTGAATAATTAAATTATTATAATTTAGTTATCGCAGTAAATCAATTTGTAAGAACTTCTGATAACATTCACTGCTGGGAAACCTGATTTAATTTTTTTTGACATAAAATTGTTTTTCTTATTTTATTCAACACATTGAGTTGCTTATTATGTAGTCTGTGATTCAAATGCATGTTGATGTAAAATTATAGAATCAAAGATACCAATTCAGCCACAGCTTCTAACATTTTGGGTCTTGAGCACCGATGAGGGTGAAGAAAGTTGGGAATAACCAGGATTAAGATTGGGATTAACCAGGATTAAGATAAAAAATATCCTTGAGAAATTTCACCAAAGTCCCAGCACTATTTTCACAAGCAAAATACAGAAGTGACCAGTTACTGTGAAGCTATCACACTAGCCATTTGGCCGATACAGGCCTTAAAAAGTACCAGTTTTGCCGATAGTAGGTCAGGGAAAATTAACAGATATTACCTGGAAAACAGGGAAAAGTCAGGGAATTCAAAACCTGTATATCAGTGGACACCCTGCCTAAGCTTGCCTTTTTCAAAAGCATTGCTTGTGACGTGGAACCATTTCTGAGAGATTTTCAGTTAGATTGGTCACTTGCCCTTTCTTGTTTTTAGCCCTGAACTCTGTTTCCAAACTGTTATGGAGCATTTTGTGAAACCAGATTTAGTGTCAAAGTCTACAGATGTGTCAAACAGTGATCATCTACTCCATTCCAAATATGTGGAAATAGGGTTTGCAAGCTAACAAGAACTTAGGAAGTGTAAGGGACTTTCTGAGCGACAAATTTTGACCTTCAAACACAAATGCAGAAATTGACTCCAAAAATTTGTGATGAATATGATGGACAAGTCTCTATTGAAATACAGGTTAACTAAAGCTGAAGTGGAACCTCGTTAAGACGAGAGTTGACAATGACGGCAGAAATTGTCATTATAACAGATGCTCGTCTCAACCGATATTGCCGATAAATTGTCAGTTCTCTGCCTTGCTCTCCCCCCCCCCCCTTTTCCATAGCTATGTCCGTACTAGTGACAGAAGCGTGTGCCTATGCCAGGGGCATCATTTGGGGCTACAGGGGGGGGGGCAAATGCCCCCCCCCTTGTATTTGGAATTTTTGTGTATAAATATATTTTTTGTATTTTTAAATATAAATAATTCTAACTTAAGGACATAAAACTGAAGTTTTATTATTAAAGTATCTAATTTATACATGCTTAATTAATAAAAAAGATGTAACAAGGTCACTGTCGTCAGAAAACAAAATCTTGCCCCCCCCCCCCTGGAAAAACCTGAAATGACGCCCCTGGCCAATGCCATGCTATGCGAGTCCCCAAAAAACTTAACATCCTGTATCTCAAACTGCTGGAACGATTTTAACAAAATATCTTATACGTTCACGCTATTACCTCCTCGGAACAACAAAACAATAAAATATCAAAATATTATTGTTTTTCAAAAAATAATTTTTTTTTTTCAAAAACTAAAATTTTTTGGGTTATTATATTCTCAGCGACGTAAAGTCAATGTCTTATAAACACAATAAAAAAAAGTTTCACCTGTATACCTTAACGTATAAGTTAACATTTGTGGATCGATGACGATGCCGGGTGTTGAATATGCATCTGCTTATGTGAAACTAATACACACGTTAAAACAGTGGCACAGTATACGCACTTTGAAACATCACCTCTCGTAACATATTTTCATACAAGGAAAAAATTCTTTATGTGTGAGCGAAAGAAAATAATTCTCATCTGAATGTTAATTTATATAACGCTACGCTATCTTGCAAGCAAAACATGGCTGCGTTGGGCCTCTAGAGTAGCGTGGACGCTGGGCCGCCATGGCAAAGAAGCACGAATAATCTGGAGCTTTGTTTCCAGATTGATTGCTTTCCGTTTGATTTCACTTGCCATTGCTACAGAAAACACGCGCGTGCAACTAACTCCAACCCGAAGACGATAAAAGTTGTCAGGAGACAAAGGTAACACAATTTTCTGTGTGTACACGCTTCGATATAGAGCCGACTCGTCACACATTATCGATCACCGCTCATCGCTGTGGATGCCTGCTCCACCGGGATTATCGTTTCAGAGTTTCGATGTCAAGAGCGCACCACCAGATGTACAGGACGCTGTGCACAATTCATTCTTGCTTGCAGCTCTCGATGTTCACTCCGAGCGTGCCGCGAGTTGTTTGTGACGCATTCCGCATACGTCCGACCGTTTTTCTGTCGTTATAACGTACGCAACCATGAAAATGCTCGCGTATTAAACAAATTAATTAACGTTATATATATAATACAGAAATTGACGGTGCACAAAAATACTGTCGTTATGGCCGTATTCTCGTCCTAACCCATACTCGTCTTAACGAGGTTCCACTGTATATCCTGTCTTGATCCATCTATAGCAATGAAGAAATTGGAAAAGTTAGTTTCAAAATTCTTTTGGTGACAAAAAAATCCTTTGGATGTAACATCTGCAGACAAACCAGCTCGGGAATACAGGAGTCTCTGTGTTGGCAAGACTGACCAATTCACATCATTTAAACATAATGAAAGCCGCTTGGACAAATTCTGGATGAATCTCATTGGCACAGGTGACAACTTGGCCACTGTTAGGGGAGTAATTCAGGTAATCCTAATTTTATCGCATGGAAATGCCAATGTTGAAATAGGCTTCTCCATCAATGCAGATTGTATTGTGGAAAATATGAGAGGAAACTTTGGTTGCTCATAGAACCTTTTTATGATTCAGTGACTGTTCTTGGAGTTGAAAATGTAACTGTAACTAACTCTCATCCATGCTGCCCGTAATGCTGACATGGCATACAAACAGGCTCTAGAAGCTAAGAACAACTGCGAGAACAGAAAAAAACAAAAAAATTAGATTTACACTAGACCCCCGATTTTACGAATACGCATGGTTCCTCTCATCGCATTCGTAAAATCGCTACCTTCGTACATTCGATAGCGGCTTATTTTTGCACCCTCCCCCCCCCCCCC
>PNEQ01000910.1:65209-78463 GCA_003012365.1 Medauroidea extradentata
ATTATATTAAATAAAACCTTGGCATCGGACATTGCCGGCCGTACACCTTGCAGTACACTCTGTAAACCCCTATCGTATCACCCCCGCGGCACCATGGCCGGGCTGGCTGAACTCATCTACATATTTTCAAAATAAATACCAAAACTTTCAAACTGCAATAACTTTTAAACGATCAATTTCTCGTAAAATGTCCAAGAGTTGCTTGAAATTTCCTGCTGTTTTAGAAAAGTCTACACAAGACATATTTACTTTAAATTCACGTGTCATCATAACATTGAGAACTTATAACAAAACTTGAGAACACATTTAACATAAAATACTCCAATGAGAAACCTTATCACTAAAAATTGCATCCAGACGCGGTTTTCTGTTACCGTACTGTTTCGCCAGGCCCAATAGCGGTTATACTTTTAGAGTTGGTTTTCTATGAGATTTCTTGTTCAGCAAAATTATAATCATTACATTATTTAAATAACTGACTTAGAAAATTATTAGGCTTACAACGAACATGGAACCCTCACATTGAAACAATTATTATTGACTTACAAACATTTTAGAAACACTCTGATTTTAAATAATTTACAGGCAATATGTTAAAGTAGGGTGGCCGGGCAACACACTGGGGTTTTTGACATTAATAACTGCATCAACCCTACCCTACACCTAACTGATACTAGGCTGACCAGCTCTTGGTTCTGAAGTGTCAGTAACACTGGCTAGCATTAATTTATGCAAACAAATAAGCACCAGCAGAGACTCTAGAAATACAACTGACTTGTTGAAAAACTATACCCCAAGCGCAGGCTGGTCGCTTCACAACGCGTGCTTGCACACACACAGAAATTGGCCTACATACCCATCCATGTTTTTTTTTGCCCGCGACTTCATTCGCGTGGTTTTAAATTTAGGAAAATTCTAAACAATAGGAAAATATTGTGTTAATCATCGTTAGTGGCCGTTTTATGAACACTTAAATGTGTTTTGCTAAATTTTTGTATCCCTCGTTCTGCTTGCTATGTTTCGCCACTCCCCTCCCTTTCTTTTATAATAACTGTTAACATGTTATTCTATTCTTACTTCCATGCTATGCAAAATTTTCTGTCAGTAACCTTCGAGGGTGCACGCATAACCCGCCAAAATTTAATCGCAATCGGACGAATGGAATAGAAATGCATTCGTTACGTGAAATAATAATAATAATAAACACGTGTATATATTTTTTTCTCCGATCAATAGAGCCTATTAGAAACACTTGCACGTGTCTGAAGTTAGGACATAATTAGAGTGTTTTTCCCACAATTTAAAAAAAATTGAAAATACTAACTTAAAATGCACATCTTCGTAGATACTGTAGACTAAGCTTTGAACATTTAGTCAACTCAATAAAAAATATACTATCTAGGATGCTTTTTGTACAGGTGTTATAATTATTATGTAATAAAAATATTTACGTTTGTTAGCAATCCACTTCATTCTGTCAGATTGTATAATAACAGTAAATTAAGTGAAACAAAAATTCTACATGAAATAAACAATTTATTACAAAAGAATAAGTTACGTACGACTATAACACATCATATAAAACAACTTATAATAAGTAAAGAATCAAACGAGATTTGAACCACAAATCCTACTACAGCTAAAAATAAAAACTCGCGCTAGACCACTCCACTACCGCTACACGGCGAAAGCGGTCTCAGAAAAAAATTTGAGAAGAATGTTTCGGTGTTTAAAGGAAAAACGTTTAATTGTGTGTTATTACCGGTTTGAGCTGAGGAAATGTTTTTAAGTTTTCAACATTAATATTATCTGTTATTTGACGCTTGCATTAGTTTATGAAAACTGCTAAAATTAAGAAAAACGGTCATATATACCTGAATGTTGCAGTGCCCGCCATCTTGGCACGCTGCTTGAAAAAGTCGTTACAGCCGAAGATAACCCGAACGCGCTGGCCCTCGTACCGACTAAAACTCTGAATACGGATTTTGTGGACTGGAAGGGAAACAACTTTTTCAGTAGGCCGCGGCACAGTTGCTTCATACCGACTATTGCTTCGTAACCACGAAACTCAGAATAAGCCCCTGATCTCCCACCCTCCTAATTAGTTATTTTAATTTCCTGCTTTATAGTTTTAATACGTACGTTTGTGGTTTTATTGTAAATTCTGTGCATGAATAGGTATCCTGGTGTTCGTACCATAACACGAGAATGTCCAGCGTATTGGTATTAAAAGTCGTACCGTAACATCGGTATTTTAGCTGCTTTCGCCAATGTTAAGAAGTAACTGTGCAAACTTTGTTAGTTGCAATAATTTCTGCTAAAATCATTGGTGCGTGTCAGCCAATCAGAAAATTTCATTTGTCATCCAAAATGGCATTATCAGCATTGAAATTATTGTTGGCTGTATTTACGTGCTCTTGACTTTGTTCCACTTATTGTATTTCGTGAAACTTGTGTTATTGGCCTACAAGTATTTTGTAAGTTATTTAACAATACTAAAAAATTACGTTATAGTATGTTTAGCAGTGACAGGCCAAAGCATTTTGCGGTGTTGGACACTGGACTAGTTTCTCGTGCTCGTTATTTATGTTCATTCAAAAATTGTACTGCTAATAGAAAAAATTGTGCAAAGTGAAAGGATGCAACTTGTGATGTTGAAGGCGAAATTTTTTAATAGTTCCTGGGTATTTTACCGTCAGAAGGAATCAACATTGTGTATTTTGTTTGTTTCGTCGTAATTTTTAGGTTGCGCGTGCTGGACGAAACAGGTAAACCACGGTAAATGTTAGCTTAAAATGTGTCAAATAATTTCGCATCACAATTAGAAAAGCGCTGGAATAACCAAGTAGTTTGTTTCACTACTTCAGTTTGAATTTTAGTTGTGCTGATCAAGCTACTTTTTTACTCTTTATTAACAATGATTCCAAAAATTTGAAATGGCAAAAAATATGATTATGCTCACTGTAAGTGCTTGTAAAAAAATGTGATGAGTTTTTTGAAAGAATTAAGTCTGCTTGCAACAGAACTGTTTAAAGAAGCTGTACGCCTAAATTTAGTGAAGTGATTCTTTCCCTAATAAGTTATTTCTTTTGATTATTTTGTGTATGCGTAAGTGTACCTATGAACAAATATCCAAACAAAACTTATAAATACCCTTTTCAAAACCAATGCATATTACTCGCTTCCACATTGTTTGGTAGTTTTTGTATGAAGTTTATTTACTTCCTCACCCTGTTTTACATCCCTTCATATTTAGAGAAAAATCACTATGTTCTAAGAGGCCCTATTAAACTGTAAAAACATTAGTTTTTTTTCCCCCCCACTGAAAACTGTTTCAATAGCACCATTTTACATGTTCACATAAATATTTTCCTAGAGGAGGACCTTTGGAACCCGTGCTTTATTGATTAAAACATCTTAATTTTGGACTTGCCAACGTTTTCTGTAGGCCTATTGAAAATATTGCTTTGTTCAGAAATGTGTGCAAACAAGAATTTATGAAAATGTTTTGTTGTGTATCATACCGTATTTGGTATTTGACTAATTTTAATTTTTTTAAGGGAGGGGGTTATATGTCTCCTGAATTTTGGTTTCTGAAAGGTGGATGGTCTATGTGCGGCTATCTAACGACAATGGAAATATTTATACCACATTCAACACATGAGGTGCAGAAGAACATTATTTTTATTGCAGAGTGTAAATTTTATGTCACAATAAGTGTTCAGTTTGATTTCTTATACTGTTTCCACGGTTGGTTGTATGCTCTCAAAAATATACAAAAATGAAACAGGTGTAAACAACATATAATCGCACAAGGCAAAGTTTTACTGTCTTCAAAAATATGGACGAATGTAATATGTTTTGTTTGTTTTTACTAGTAATTTCACTGTTATTGTTTATAAAGTATGTTTGGCACATCTAATTTTAAGAAATGTTTTGCGTTGGCTGCTATAGGTTGTGTGTATAAACACAAACATTGCCATATTTTTGTTAAACGAACAATAAATATGTAGCTGCCAACAGAAAAACGTAATTTTTTATTGAGGAAATATTTATTTAAAATTGATGTGCTGAAATTTCCAAATGTCTTGTATTGCCACCTTTGCCATTAAACTTGATCATCGATAATACAAATGAGCTACGACCATATTCAATACACACATACTGTATTGTAAGAGTATTTCTCGCATGTTTCGTTTTTTTGCATGCATAGTTTTTTTTGCATTGGTCTCTTGAAAACTATGGTTAGAGGTTTGACTGTACATGTAATTTGTTGTAGTCTGGGAAATATTGGCAGATTGTCCTTGAAATTTCTCGAATTTTAATTGTTTGTCGCTGTAAAAACCAGGTAACATTTGCTTGGAAAGTATATCCGTGGCAGCCAAAATTCTTTGAGCAATATGAGGAAAAATCTCAAAACACATTCTGGTCGTAAAATGTTTAAGAAAACTTATGGTAGTGCAGTAGCTGGAGTACCAAAAATATCTCATATCCATCCTGTTATGTACCCACCCCTAACCTTGCTTTTTTTAGGTCACGTGATAAATATTCGTTGCTAAAAGTGATATAAAATCCACACATTAATTAATTGCAAAGAAGGCCAAATTTAACCTCGGTGATGTAACAGCCAAAGAAATTACCACCTGAATAGCTAAAATTGTGTGTTGGTACTAGCAACCATTTTCAATTAGTCATTTCGCAAACAAGGTAATTTCCTTACCTGTTTGGTAGAAGGTGGAAGAAAGTTTTACTGGTGCTAAGTATGTTACTAGGCTAGTGTGCTAGACAAATCTTAAAATTTTACTATGTTCAGTTCATATACAGTAAAACTCTGTTAAGATGTTTGTGTTGGGACAAGCAAAAATAATGGTTATTAACCAGGATAACTTCTTATAAGGGTCTAATTACGCATGTGCATATAAAGTGAAAAATTATTTTGCACATTAAGCATGAAACTTATTAAATGGGAAACTTCTTAAGAGGGTTTTACTGTATATAATAGTAATAGTCATTCAAGTTAAGTTTAAAAAAAATTAATTATTTTAAGTTACATCAGAATTTTGTGAAAGACATTTGGAGTTATGAAAATCTATACATTTTATATTGAGTTGTAATTGATACAGTTTATTAGCACTTTATTTTGAAACACAGACTTAAGATTCTTTACTGATCTAAGAATAAATGTAGGTATCGAACTAGAAATGTAAATAAAGGCATCTGAGGTAATTCGACTTCACTAATAACTGAATACAGTAGAACCTGGTTATAATGTTCTCACTTAAAACAGTTTTCCTGGTTAAAATGGTATCTTCGTTTGGTCCCTAAACTGTTTTATAATAGGAAATTGCCCTTTTATGTTTTCTCATTCATAAACACGTTTGGGTACCTACAGAAACTTAACAGAGTTCTACTATATGTTCACTTCCATTAAGTCTCCTCTATTGTAGTTACTGTATTTACCCCGATGGAAGATGGCCCTGAATTTGATAGTCTTAAAAAGCAAGTCTCTCCTGGAAAATTTTTTATTTTGGCTTGGGAGTAGCGTAAGTGCATACATACCCTTTGTCTCGTGGCATAACAGTGGCTCTTTGTCTCGGGAGCTGATTAATGTCTCGCTTATATACACCCCTGTATTGAACCCAAAAAATCGTAACAAAAAAATGTAAATATGGTAAATTAATTCTCCTCAAACACTGTACTGGTAAAAGTTTTCAGATATGGTATGTGTCCAAATTATCTTGAAACTTAAAAAATTGTGTTTTAGGTGACTTTATATTTACAGGCTATTTAATGTCAAGAAACCTAGTCTTCCATTTGGGTAGATACGGTAAGTTAAAAATTTTTGTACTGCTTTGTAAACAATACTGTATGAAAATTGCAGTAGCGGTTGTTATTTTTGAGTATTTGTTCATTATTGGGACGTGCTATAGAAAATTGTTGAATTCTATAGAGACTGGGTAAAGGTTGTTATACACAATTGCTAATTTTTGTTTGGTTCTACAGTGTTTATTTCAAGAGTTAAACTGCAGAAATGTCTGATTTACTACACCTGGGAGATAAAGTAGTATTATATTCATGACTACTTAATTTTTTTGATTTTGTAATTTGAATAGAGGGTTTCATCTTATTTCTGAAACCATTTCGTTTTCAGGCTGAAACTGTAATGTTTTCTTTTTATGTTGGTTTTAATCTATATTGTTGTGTGGTTATTTGTAGTTATACTGAAGGGTTTTGTGATTCAGTTGATGTATTCCTATTCTGTTTCTTTCCTGCTTTTTTACTTGGGTGAAATACGTTGCATGTATAAAGATAATCAGGACCACGATTGTTGACGTCTTTTGTGTTGAAGTCAAATCGTGCGAGATCTCGTGATAACTGACAGTCTTTTTTGCCGTAGCTATCCTGCTCCGTCGCCACTCGATCGTGACTTGCCGCCACCCCGCAGATTCTAAGGCGTCTTCAGAAAGTCGTGAGGTTATGCGACACGACGTTGCGGAAATGCGGCGTTGTCAAGGCGTCAACGTACAAATTGAGGCGATGTGCGGAGATGACTGCTTTTCTTTGCTTCTCCACTCATAACTCGTCAATTCTTCAACAGTTAGATTAGATCAGCCTGTATAGTTTTTCATTCCCGAAGATTGTAGTAAAATCGTATTGCATTTTATATGTTCCGTATTTGTGTTGGTAAAAAAAAAGGTTGCTGCTCGTAGCTATGACATGTAGCTATAGAGTGTGGACGAGATAGCATTGCTCAATGCAAACGTTATTGAATTGACTTATGTTTTCGATTGTTTTGGACTGAATAACTTGTTTCGTTCATTGTAACGTGTGTGCGGAAGGACAGTACATTGGAATCGAACTTGAAAAAGTGATTCTTTTAAAGGGAAAAAAAAATATTACTATGTGTTGTGCCAGATGTGATTTGCATATTTTAATGCAATTTTATGAATGTAGGTTACGCAGTTCATCTGAGCACAGTTTTCAGTATTTGTTCATGTATACACATTTTTTATGAAATTTCTGTGTTAGTGTATGTTAGTTTCCTTTCGGCAATTAAAATAACTTCCTGATCGTCCGTTTTGTTATTCGTTGATACTGTATGTCATTGTGTTCAGGATTAAGTTGAGAGAGACGTGACATAAGGATGTGTCCTTAACAAGTTTTTTTTGTTTGTTTTTATAGTGTTCAGTATGAGTGGAGTAACGTCATAAAACATTTTACTTAATACTTGTACCTCAGCATTTGTTTTGATGTCAATGTAATTTTTTTAAAACAATTAATTAAAGTAATACAATACTCATATCCATTTTGTCTTTTTGTTATTTTGCCCAGAATTATGCAGTTAAGTGCTATATACAACAGTGCTGCTTTAATTTTCTTATTTGTTCATGGTTGATTCATGTAAATGATAGATTATTTAATAGCAGAATGTATTACATTTTGTATTTTATTGCTTTTACAACATATTCTTTACATCAAAATAATTTTGTTAGTAGTGGACACATCTGTGAAGGTAGTGTGCTGTTTTGGATTGTATTTTCTTAATATTTTTGAAGTGCATTACATAAAGAATTTATATCCCAATATTCAGTTTCGCAGCACTGTTTGAGTACTGATTGTGCGTCTTGCATTACACTTTTTTTCCCCGTTATTACGGCAAGTAAAGATATTTTCGTGCGACATGACATATTGACATATTTGAACCATCAGTATTGCAAACCTGAATGCGATGTTGTGTTTGTGCTGTTGAGTATATTTCGTAGGTTTTTAAGACTGTACGTAGGCAATTCGTGAGAAGCTATCGCCCTGTAACAAGTAATGTAGGGGGCGTAACGTCTGAAGGTGGTCATCAGTGCGGTGCTATGCGATCGATGATTGCGTCTCCAGAGAAGGATGAAGTCTCTCACCTGAGATTTGCGAAGGTAAAATTATATCAGCGTTTACATTGCGTTCATATTCGTGGTGTCGCAATTTCTTTGGTAACATGAGCGATTATAAACACTACTTGAAGCTAAATTTTTATTTATAGATTACAGTTTGCGAATTGTGTACATTCCGCAACATTAAAAAGTACATTTTTTTCGTCACTGCTGTTCTAAACTTAGTTTTTATTAAAATTATTTACGTAACAAAAAATTATTGTAAATTAATATTTTTAACCCTAAATTTTTTTTTAGCAATGTGTAGTGAGTTTAGATAGAAATATGATGCTTGTAAGTACATCCAAAAATACTTGAGCAGTATAGTGTGTGCGTGTATTTTCATTAATTAAATTATTGAACAATCTCTTGATTACTACTAATTTCAATATTTCTATTAAATGGCTGAAACTGTAGTTTCCAGTGCTAACTTTATAAACATTTTTGTTACTCTTTCAAAGTACTGTATGTTGAATTTAGCAGCAGTTCCGTGTGGATGTTATACATAATTCCATAATTTGGCCTGTAAATTCTAGTGTTGGTGGTAACTCACTTAAACAGATGATTTTGTACGGGAAACTCTTAAGATTTACAGATAATGAACTAAATCCCCTTAATGAGGAACACATGTATGATGCATCAGTTGAGGACACAGGTCCCTATTTATGCTATTTTATTAAGTTAAATTTTGAAATCCTGAATGTGAGAAGATATTGAAAAACTGTTACATAGAAATGTTGCAAACATGAGATTGTATCACTTTAATGCTATAATTAGCCAAAATTATATAACTGTTTTGCTGTATCTACTCAGTTTTGAGTATACAAAAATTAAACTCTCGAGAACAGCATTAACAAGAACCCTTGGCCTAATTTTTTTTGTTTCCTAAGCAAATAGAAAAAATGACAACTGCAGCTTGTTTATAAATTAAATATGTGCAGTTAGCGTGCAACGTCATGTCAATGTTTATGCCTGTACCAATTGCAGGGTTGCTACAGGTCTGGAAAGCAGGGAAAACCTGGAAAAGTCAGGGAATTTCAAAGTGGTCAGGGAAAACATGGAGAAGTCAGGGAATTTCCTTCTTGTGTCTGGAAATTCAAATTATAGAATGAGCTTTAGGCTTAGCGATAGAAGTTTACAGGCTTTTGCCATCATTGTACAGCTGACTAGCTTGTGTTCTGGGCTGGAGTCAGATCTTCATGGGTGCCATTTTAGCAATTGACTTTTGGACATTTGCACAACCACTCACTGTATGAAAATGTTAACAATTCATTTTAACAATAGTTCCAGTTAATTGTAACTTATTACTGTTCTCTGGCTTGTGGTAAGAGTATGTTGAACACAAGTAACTGTCAGTAGTACATTTATTAAGCCATTTTGAAAAAGTCTTGCTAATTTATAGTTTATTTTAAGATAAATTATTCGGATTTTTAATTCCACAAAAAATGGAAATTCATAATTATTGTCTGGAAACCTGGAAAAGTCAGGGACATTTCATCTAGAAATTTTGTAGCAACCTAGAATTGTCAGGACATGCTTCAATTCAAACGGTTAAAATTTGTATGATTTTTTATTGGAATGTGCGTGTTTCATATGTGTACTGATTATTACAGTGCAACTGTTTGATGCATAAACATGTGATGGGTGACAGTGATGTGCTCAATTGATGTGTGCCACCTGTTCTCACAGTATTATTACAGCCCATTTCATCTTAACAGTACTGGGCTGTTAAATGCAATTTTGACAGCTTTAGCTTTTCATTTATGGTTTCTGATTGCATCGGGTCAAGGCTATTGATATACTGGATACTTTGTTGTACAGTAGTAATATTATATGAGGGGTTTATTCCCCCCACCTGGCAACAACTTAAAACACAGTTACAAAGTTGCCATACTTGAATGATACAATTCTAACAACATTTTAAGATAGTTACTGTATTTTGTAGTGTAATTTCTTTTTAAAAAACTGCGTTATATCCTTTCTCAAATGAAAATTTGGATTTTGGAGTGAAATGGAAGAGAGAAATTTGTAATTGCTATTTTGTGTACTTTTTTTTCCCCCCAGAGGTGCTTAACTTGTCTCGAAGGTTCAAACACCAGTTTCTTGCCCCTTCCTCCTTTCTTTTTTTCATGAATGGATGTGATTTAAAATTCACTTGGAAGACAGTATTTCTCTCTGCACACAGTGGTTTTTTTTTGGATGTGCTTACACGTAATGCGACTAGGAGATTGTAATATGTTAATAGGGTATAATTAAAAATTTTCTGTAATATTAGAAATGAGTGTATTAGACAGTGGTTGAGAGACTGTAAAAATTTTAATTTCAGGTACTGCTGTTCACTTGTGAAGAAGTCTGATTTCCTGCGCTATTAATGTATCATAGTTCATATTTATCACCTACATATATGCTATTTCTCTAAAAAATGATTTTGCAAATTTTATCCTTTGCTGCACTAGGAGTGCTGAAGTCAGAATGAATGCTCTTAGGGTATGAAACGCACATGTTACCATATGGAAGAGGTATACCTCTACAGCATTTATATTTAGCTTCTTTGTCTGTAATGCAATGTTATACTTAATACACTTCATACAGGTGTAATATTTTTGTTTCCCACCACATCCTTGTCTTTGTACACTAAGCTTTGGTATTTGTTTTGCACGTGGACTGGTGGATTTTACACAGGCAGTTACAGAAGCACTTTCACAAGGGGCTGGTTGCATGTCAGAATTGTGGGTTTTTGTGCTAAACCGTTAGGAGTCTGGGATAAAAATGGCCTGGTTGCAGAATGTGAACAATATTTGCACTTTTAGTTCTGCAAGTGGCATAGCACAGTTCTTTTTTTGAAGGTTTTATGCTAAGGAATGCTGATCTTGTTACTGATACTCTGAATTATTGTTTCTATTAACACTATTTGGTGCATATTTTATTTCAGGAATATACTTGCTTGGGACCAGAAGATACCCTGAACTGATAATAAGTTGTGTTAAAACTGAAGTTTGATTATCCTTTGAATAATAGCTGCAACTTTGGTCGCTGATCCGAGGTAGAAATGGCAAGCCTGTTATTCAAATTTAATATGGAATTAAATGTCTGACAAAAGTTTTGCATTCTTTTTTTTTTTTCCCTGTTCCTTTTCTAATCTTAATGCAAGTTTTGTGATCTGTCTAGATGGTATGTGTGGTGATACATTAATTTTGTTATTACATTTCTTAAGTTCTTTTTTTGCTGGAAGTTTCTGCAAATTTGTTATGGACAGTGAACTTTTGATAGTTCTGACCAATGGGCGAGAAGCTGAGTTAAAGATTTGTTCGTGTCATCGTGGTGCATTTGGGAAGGAGGGGTAATCAGTCGTTAATCATAAGAAATGCAAAGGAATATGTGCGGTATCACTTTTTCAAGAGGCAGCAATATATACTGCTTTGTACATATAAAGTTACGGGAGGAGTGTACGTAGTGGGGAAATTATTACTAACATGGACTATAAAACATCAATCCTGGGAAGGCAGATTATTTTATTTATTTTTATCTTACTACTGACTGATACTTTTGTTTTATCATTGTGCTAGTAGAACCTGGAAATAAGTCATCCTGCTGCTACCTACTTCTCTCCCCTTTACGTCTTTTTGATGACAGCCAATGTGCATGCTCATGTGCGTGTTGCAAGAAATATTTTTTTGGAGATAAGATAGGCAGGTAGCCAGCTGAAGTACCGTATTGGCCCAAATATAAACCAGCTTCAAAATTTAGATGCTCCTTTTACAAGTAGCGTAATAAAAAAATAAACTGGACACAAATATGACTACCCTTACCTCATTTTGCAGTAAAATCAGTTTTTTCAGTATTTTGTATAATTTATTAAATGTTGACAAAAAATTATATAATTAAAAAAGTAAAGATCGTCCTCGCTTCCATCTAATGCATTCGAGATGCAACATTTCTTGAACTACATTATTTTGGAATCTTTAGAAATAGGTTGTTCAAGTTAGACAGGGTGGCCACTGGGTCGGGAATCCGGGAACTAACCGTGAATTTAATGGTTACACCAGAAATTTGGGAATGAACTGTGTGCAGTAGAATCCCGATTTAACGAAATGCAATGGGACCCGAAAATGTTTACTCTAAATCAATGTTTCGTTGGAATTTAAGCTAATTTTAAAAAAGTGTATTGGTTCAAAACAATACTCTACGCATTTACCGCAATAGGCAAGCCGCAGCCACAAAAATAAAAAAATTGGCGAAAAAACTAGCGCAGCGGCCATTGTTGCTTGTATGCAGTCATGCTCGTGAAACAAACTAGTGTTGGTCTGCTCGCTAAAAATACTTTGCACTCAAGCATTTTTTTTAGCATTGGAGAAACAAATTATTTACCTATACGGTAATGTCTGCATGAATAATATTACAGCAGAACCCTGTTATGTTTCTCAAGGGACCCAAAAAATGTTTACAGTATAAATGGGAAAACATTATAAGAGGGTAATTTCCTATTATAAAACAGTTTTAGTGACCAAATGAAGGTAGCATTATAACCAGGAAAATGTTAAGTGGGAACACTATAGGAGGGTTCTACTGTAAATTATTTTTTTTATAAACTCTCTTGTTTTACCACAGGGCGTGAGTGTAAATAATCACGCACACCACTGCATTCTATCAGTAATAGAATTAATCCATAGAGCATGTGACACTGCAGCACATTCTAACGGAGATGCGAAGCACTATCTGTGAATTAGTACTTGTGCTGTCCAGTGCCACACTGTGGAGACTAGGTACCTGGATGCTCGTTCACTGGCCATCCACCACGATGAGGATCTAGTCACGCGCTTGTTACGCAACAGCGTCGCACGCTCGGCCGTGCCCGCTCATGTTTGTCTCAAAATCACTCCCTGCAGCCAAAGTTTTCAACGAATTTTAAGGAAATTTTTATCTTGGGGGATTGTTTAAGCTTTTCGACTGAGAAATAAGTATGTACCGTGGTTGCTGCTAGTATTTTTAAAGGGCTTAACTTACAATTAATATTAGATTTTAACAAAGTTATTTATTACAATTTTTTTTAATTTTTCGAAGGTTCCTAAAAATTCTTTCGATAAATCGCTGTTTTCGTCATTTCGGAGTTCGTTAAATCGGAGCTGTGCTGTATTTCATACCTGCCAACTGTCACGATTTAGGCGTGAGGCTCACGATTTTTTGTTATTGCTCACGCCCGCACGAATTTATGTAAAATCCTCACGATTATTTTCGAGTTTAGTAACTTCGATCAATCATTTGTAAGTTTTCTTGATGCGCGTGGCGATATATCGATTAATCGCCTAGAGTGTGACCGGTCGTATCTTCTCGTTGC
>PNEQ01000911.1:0-32060 GCA_003012365.1 Medauroidea extradentata
GTTAAAAGCTGCGTGCGAACGTTCAATTCTGACACACAAAAACTACAAGGCAGATCGAATTAGTGCAATTTACATGTAGTCTTTAAAAGGGGTAAAATTGCAGTTCGCTTTCCACTTAGGTTCCTCTACAATATCAGCTGACATATCGTCGGTATACTGCCAAAAGTGATTAAGTCATAAATGCTATTTCGTTTAAAAATAGTATTAAATTGTAGATATTAACAAAAATTTGGTATGTTACTATACTGTGACACAACAGTAAGAAACGACGAATAGACTTTAAACTTGGGCAATTGTTCGTTTACAACATATACATATTCCTAGCATTTTTATCATTTTATCTCATTTTGACTGGGTCACTTTTGGCAGTAAAACTACGATATATCATCGCACTAATATTAAGTTTGCTGTATCAAATACGTTTCCGCGAAACCTTTACCCACTGAAACTTTGTAATGGCAATAAAGTTAAAGTGAATATTTAGAAAATATATAATTGAGGGGACCGTCACCAATTGTTGTGCACATGGTAAACATATGTATTTCATTCGATTAACCTCTTACCGTAGGTGTCTGTAACTACCCCACAACGTCAAATAGGCAGGGCTATAAATAAGGCCCAGGCGAAGTCGCTGTTAGTGGCAGGGACAAACTTAAGACTGCTTTTCGCGTGGACAGCTATTGCTACTTATCCTGCTGCAGAATTAGTTCAACTAGCCGCTTGGACATTCTAACACTTGATGACTGAAGTACCAATCTGGTGTGCAAAGAGGTTTTTAAATTAAAGTAAATATTATCAGTTACGAATAATACTCGCGAGCAAAGCCGCGGGGGACTGCTAGTGTAACATAATTTTTGGCTTAATACTTGACTTCGTAACGACCGACAAGAACATGATAGTTAAAGATGTGTAACTTTAGAAATTGATTGATTTGCAACTTCTGGCAAGAACTTGGGATCGAATATAACAATGGTGAAGAATGGAAACATTCTATGCCAATTTTCAGCGATTTTTTAATGTTACTGCACGGAAAATTTGACGAAGTATGTTTGACATAGTGAACATAGTAATTAAATTTTTAACTAAATATGTTGTATCAAGATTACAAAAGTGGATGTGCTCCATACAAAAAAAACTGTTTTTTCTCTTTTCTGTGAAATTAAAAAATTTTGAAAAAAAAAAAAAAAAAAGTTGGCGGTTTATCTGTGTGGTCGCACATATTGTTGACCAATACTGTCTGCGTGAGCATTCCAAGTTCTATTAATTTGGTATCGATTAAAATTATTGTTTATACAACCCAAACTAGTTGACAGTAAAAAGAATTATATTTAAAAAATGTTTGAAATACGCACGAGTGTCTATAGTTAGTTGTGAGGCACACAACGTTTATATATATATATATATATATATATATATATATATATATATATATATATATATATATAATATCCTTACAGGTTAAACGTGGAGTCAAGTTCGCGTTCGTCGTTATAAACAGGTACTTCGGAAATGCAAGTTGTTTAGTTGTACTTAGTAGTGCAAGCAGCAAAAGTGTATTATAAGATAATGAGAAAACAGACTTTGATACGGCAGGTGAAACTGTAAAAAAGGTAATGTATTATCTATCAGTTCAATAGTCCTACACTACAAAATCCTCCTTGAAATGTAAAATGAGGACCTTCGGTAAAATATTGATAGCATATTCTCTCAGGGGAGTGAAATCATGTTTAAAAACTTATGTTTCTGTCAAGACTCTTTAGTTAAGCACCTAGCTTGGTAAAGTCGAGAAGGAGAACGAAGACGCTACGAAGGCATTAGGAAGATGTTACGAAAATGTGTGAAGTGTAGCTGGTGCAGCAAATGCGTATATAACATAGAAGCGAAGAGAAAGGAAACATACATTACAACAATATTTGACCAGTACCAGTACAAGGGCATTTCCTTCGAAATAAAAAATAAAACTACTTTCCTAACTCTTGCACACTATAGTCATTATTTACAAACTCACGACACTACTCGTTACTGCCAAGATAATCAATGCGATCTTAGTAGTTGTATAGAATCGCCAAGTGGATAGTATTTCTTGGTTCATGGTAAAACGTAAATAATTTTTAAACCTTTTCAGCATAGAAGAACTCGCTCTGCAGTTGCAGAGGACATATGGATTACTAGAAGCAAACAAAGCATTTAATAACTTCAGGAAACAGTTTCTTCGTCTCCTCATGAAGAGTGCTGAATGAGGCTGACAATGGTGTCATGAAGGGATCCTCAGATGTGCTGGAACATTTTTTACCAACTTGTATAATACGTGCATCTGCCCATACTCCAATTCACTTAACATGCACCACCTCTTATATTATAAATTATTTAAGTAGACAAGATCGCAAACGGCATTTGAGGGCTGTGCTGCTATCTCGGGGCCAGTTTCGCAAGACCCTGCCCTCCCCTCGAATTATCGGCCAATAGCGGGTGCCGTGAACTCGCCTATTGGCTAATGACGTTGGCTCAGCCTGTGGACAACCAAAAACACTACAGCTGCAGAGATTTTGTCGCAAACTGCAAGCTATTGACTGCATGTTTTAACTTAAAATAGCTTATTTAATACTAACCTTGTCATATTGTACACAATACATAACCTACATTGTGAAAAACTTCCTAAAATGTTTAGGAAGTAATTAACTTAAACGCAGTATGAGACGGTTTCCATACTTCTGTATTAAAAATATACAAATTTGACAGTTGTTACAATACAAGTTTGGCAACTTCAGTATACATTCGACTGTTTTATAAAAAAGTTTATGAGTGCTATCATGGATGTATGGGAAACAATTCTATAGAATTGTTTCCCATACATCCATGATAGCACTCATCGTATACCATACCTACTTTCTTAGCGTTCCTAACAATATATTTTTTAGAGTGTAGAAATAATAATTACATACGTAAACTGTATTTTTGTCGTTTATAGGTCTCTTCTTGTAGCTTAAACCGGGCAGTCCATCTTGGTATGTCAGACGGGGCTATTGTTAAGATTTTACTCTGAGTAAACTTCATTTTATTGCTGCGCAAAGGAACTGCCACGCATATTTCGAGGGGTTAGAAGTAAAACTACCAAGTCCATTTTCAGTAACTTTCGGAAAACCTTAGCCAAAATTAACCTTACCATTCTACAAAGCTGAAAATAAGAGTACTTTTATGAGAGAAAAGGTGTCAAGACGTGGGTATTGTTACCACACGTGGAGAGTGATAGTCGCAGTACTTGGCTGCAATATCTCAATTTCGGAGATAAAATACTTGGGTGGTTTTACTTCTAAACCCTCGATTTATACTCTTCGGACTTCCAGCCGCATTCGTTTTTACTGCATAAACTACTTAATTTAACACAATTTCACGACCTGATCGTATGTTGCTGTAGTTTGTGTGTTACACACAATATAATGTACAGTATCGTGATGTCACAGGGACGTCAATTTGATGGTTCACGTTTTTCCCGCGCAAAACAGATTGCTCTTATAATTTCAGTTTTTCTAGAGTTACATAGACGCAAAGTAAGAAAGTATGGTACTGTTTTTCATTAAATGATACGTTCTTTTAAATAAAAATATGTTTAAAAAATAGGAATTTTCCCTATTATTGCACAACGGACAAACACACTTAAGAGGAGTCCTTCGCGGTGTCAAATTTCCACCTTTGACGCGTGGTAACAGCGTAGCGATAAGAGCTAGTGTTCCACGCTTGACGAGAAACATATCGCCTCTATTCGCAGCGCGCCAAACTGACGTGCAAGGTTTCCGTTGTAGTCTTTTTACTACGGGACTTTAAGCGGTGGCACCAATATTTTATTTTGGAATAGTATGAAGTAAAGACCAACGCATGCCTCTCGTTTTGCACTTTACGAATCCAGGTAATATTTTCGGAGTTACAACAGTCTAAAAAACTCGATTTTAGCCATTTTGAGAAGCCCGAAAATCATGTTTCTAACAAGCGTGCTGCATTTTTGAAAAAGCAGAAGCACAGTTTCAAGTGTGTGTTCTTATCGTAGGTAAACATAATATGAATAACTTTAGCGGTTTCGCGTAAAAATGTATGCGCGTGACACGCTGCAACGCCGTCCATGCGCTAGTCGAGGACTACATTTAATGATTCAACTCGCTTCCGAGCGAAGCGGCGAAAACGCTGATAATGTAACTCTGATGCCACCTGTTGGTTGAATTTTGAACTACGTACGAGATGTTGAGCGGCCCGGATGCGTCACTTTATGCTGGCGCTAATTAAGTCAAATAAAACAGCCAGTAAGAATGTCAATAAGATCATAAATAAATATTTAAAAGTATATTTAATTCAGAGAGGTCAATTCATTCTTATGTGCTTTTACTGATGTGGTATTCAAATAGGAAATTCACGGAACTGTATGCGATGACTCGCTGCCAACCATACAAGCAATAAAGTACCTCTTGTTATACTTGAATTTTATGCAGTCACGGCTAGTAAATTTTTTCAAAGGTTAAATATTAAGTGCTCATTTTATCCTGAATGACCTATATCAGATAAGACAATTATTAATTGAAGTAGAATACCGAACGAATAGTATTTAATTTAAAAAAATAATAATATACCACATTTTTAAAACTGACTAAAAGTACAAAATATTTCTATCGTATGAAAATACTTCCAATATTTTAAACAGAAAAAGTGGGATGCATGCAATATATAATTGTAAGGAGTGTAGAACGTAGCTGTCAAGGAAACTCAAGCAGTTCATATTATCTGCAATGCAATAAATTTGTTGTGGCTTAGGTCAACTCTTCACGCATCAGTTATTTATTGTAAGAGTCCCACTTATTCGTTTTAAAACTGACAAGTAAATTATTTTATACCTTTTAGTTCGTTTTACAAAAAAATACAAAATTTGAACCGAGCAGGCAAGCAAGCAAACAAAAAAATGACTATTACAGTACTGTCATACAGTTCTATAGCAATTCGGGAAATTAGTTTACAGTGGTTTATTGAAAATTATAAATTTAAATCTAAATTTTTTCGTTTCTGGATTTTTTCCCTATTATAGCGCATTGTCATCCAGTTCTGAGCTATGTATGAAGATTTAAGTGTCTAGTTCATCGGAAAGTTAGTTTAAAATCGGTTTAAAAATGTGTATAGAACTGACAAACAGACAGGCAACAAAACTAGTTAATAAAAGCGTAGTAAAAACTCCATCCTTTTATTTGAAATAAAAATGCATGTTACTTAAATTAACATTTTGCTACAAAGTCAGACAAAAACAATTTGTATATTAATTATTAATTTTTGTTACAAAATTAATATTTATTTTGATTTCAGATGATTCAGCTGACGCATGCTTCGTTTGCACAATAAAAAATAATGTATCTTCTACATTCGTGGAAAGAAGCGCTTGTTCGTCCTGCAAACATGGACATGTTTGCGTCGTTTAGGTGACAAATGTTTGAACTTACGAATGAGGTTTCCCAAACGATTCTGAATCATATTATTTCTAGTGTACTATGTGTTCATCCTTATTCACAAAGTGAAGTGAAGATATTTTGGTCAGCACTTGACCTCTCAGTCTTTAGCGCTAGTGAAGGGTACAATTATGTGTGTATGGAGCAGATGAGCAGCGCCGGTATGAAGGGATGGAGGAAGCGGGAGATCCCCGAGAAAACAGTCTGACCAGCGGATCGTCCGTTAATATTCCCGCTCGCAAAAATCCGCGGTCCACCCCCACCGGGAATCGAAACCCGGTCGCTTTGGTGTGAGGCGAGCGTTCTATCCACTACGCCAACCGAGGCCCCTACTAATAACGAAACAGAATAAGCATACGTAGAAGAATTAAAAAAGTTGTCTTAACAAAGCAAGTATTATTAAAATGTGTCATCTATTTACCTGTAATGTTTCCACGTGTATCTATATCAAATGGTATGCTAACGGTATTACGTAACGTGAAGCATGCCATAATAAGTCCGGACTAGACCATTTTAATTTTTTTTCATTGTTTATGTGTTGTGTAGTAACAAACGACGTACTGTCGCACATTTGCGTTTTCCAGCTATTTTCAATTTTAGTCCATGTCAAATAAATAGTGCTCGTACTAAAGCCAAGAAGCCATCAAATATTGTGTACAACTTCAGCAAAATGCACTACTTTGACAGTGCATTTATGTGTTATGTTATTTTAACTAAGCATTTGAAAAATTATATATAATTTGAAAACCCTTACACTTCTCATTTTGTTGTAAAAGCATATTTTAATTAGATAAAACTATTCAAATAAACTACGTTATTACGAAATTGTAATGCAGCTCTGTACGTCACGTTTTTTGGTGTTTTGAATAGGGTTTGATGATCTACTGAAAGGTGGAGTCATTTGGTTTAATGATGGCAACCAGCTCTTGTGTTTCATTAAAATAGCCGTGATGGCGTAACAAATAAAACTGCTAGCCTCCCACCAAGGTGAACCAGGTTTGACAACCAGCAGTGTTATTCCAGATTCCCACACACAAGGAATAGTACCATGCAATGCGTCTAATATACCGGTTTACTCGGGAACCTCTCGTTCCTCAGCATCACATTCCAGTACTGCTCCCTACTCGCACCATTTTTCCTCTTCGACTCTTAACCACGTTAAGATAGGCCACCCTCTCGACATAACATTTAACTGACATTCAAAACCCTGCTTGTTTGAAGTAAAGTGTGCAGCTTGCTTTTTTAAATAGCTTAGCAACATACTTAATTCTATTGTCAATAAAGCAGCACAAACGCCTCTAGAAATTGATAAACTTTCAAATTTTTGAGTATGAAATTAACAGCACTCAACTCGGGCGTAATGCCACCAAGAAAATATACAGAACAATTTTGAACAAATTTTGCGTCATTTTGTTCCATATAATTATAGTTAAAGGTTGTGGTGCCATAACATCAACGTTCATTCAGACATACTTACAGAAAGTGTAATTTTTAAAAATTTTTTTTTCATTAACTGTAATGGAATTCTGATGCACACTTTTGACTAAAATAATACCAGGGACGCATGTTGTTAACAACATATTCGTAATTTTACATTCGAACCAAAAAAGCTCAATTATAAATATAAAATAAACGGCTATAATTAGAAACTACAATATTTTTAAATTGTATTGTTTTCGCGTAGTCAAGTTTCAGAGTAACAACTTATTTTTGGTGTCGCAAAATAAATGAAAACAAACCATGAAACGAGCATTTTATATATATATATATATATATATATATATATATATATATATATATATATATATATATATATATATATAGTCGCGACACAAATTTATGCAAAAATGTAAGCATATTAAACCGTTTTTATTTTAAAAACATATATAACTGTTAACACAGAGATATCGTGAATTACCAAGCTATTTACTTTTTCAATACACTATCTAATTTGACATTATAGTACTAATCGCGTGATCAAATCAGTAAAGTCATGACTCTGACTTACGCTTATGCTAGAGCTATAGAAATTAAAAATTCTTTATTAAAAATTTTGATTTTAAAAAGTTAGACGTTGTTTCGCGCGAACAAAGAACAACTTTGTTACTTGCATTTGTTACATTATCAGAACTTAAATGTTTTCCGAATCTTTAAAGGACCCTTTTCTTGACAAAGAAATTTTTCTCCTTTGAAATCTTGTTTTAACAACATAATTTGACTCAAAACATATTTTAAAAAGCATAACAAATTGTAACTAAACACAAAAAAAAATTTGTAAGACTTCAAGAGGGAAAATATGTTATGTATCTGATTGGATACATTGCCGGGATTGTATAAAAATTATTAATGTATCTAATAAGATACATGGCCAGGAAACAGGAAAACTAATTCCATTGTTTTTTTTTATAAAACACATAAGAATTTAAGTAATTTGAAACCAGTTTTATCAGTTTGTTAAATATCTTTTAAAAATATTACTGAAAATATTTTTTCCGCACACCATATGTGCTACACAAATTTTATAAAAGATATAAATTGTTACACTATATGTTATTTTTTACCTACTACAGCGCATAATACACTGTTTTAACTCATATCTACTTTCTAATGGGAGTTTTTGTTTAGCATTAATTAATGAAAGAGTATTTCTTCTGTAGCTTTGCTAATGGAACTGTCACTAATTTGAACTTGTATTTTCAAAATATTATACGTATGCCTACTGTTTTTTTTTTCACTTCACTTGATACAATTCATTGAAACCGTTTATTTTATGAACAAGGTACAGCTGCACTTCACACTTGGCACACTCCATTCTAGTTTATCCTCTACAGCATCTGCATCGCCCCTTCATTACTGATAATGTTGGAAAGTGACTCGTTTGGAGTCTTTCTTGATGACTTCAGTGGCGGACAAAAGATCAACAATGTTGAACATCTTTCCACTCTTCATTAGTTTTTCAGCTATTGTCCATTTGAAGTCTTCTATACTTAAGCCAAGCATTATTCATACACACGTCAATGATCTGTGAAAATATGGAGAGGTACCACCTGTGACTTATGAGTTTGACTCTATATAGTGCAATCATCATGTCTCCTAGGTTGATGCCTCCCATAATGGTGTAATACTTCTTGATAATGTGATTGTATGAGGCATCACTTTTCTTCAGCGAACCTATAGAAGTTTCTTGTCCTTGACAACCTGCTGGAATTGCCTTATGATTTTTATTTTTATTAATTTTCTTTGCTGTCTTTTTCTTCTGAGTGCACTTTACAACATCAACAGGTTCAGCTTCACAGAAAATACTTACAAGGCTCACAACTTTGTTATCTAACCACTTAACAGCACAAATTTTTCTTTCGTTACACCCCACGGTTTAGAATTCAATGTCTTACCATCCATCAAAGGGCAATCTTTTAGTAAATTTTGTCTGATTGATCCAAGGCTATCTATTTCATATTTCTCTTGCCGTATATAAATAACTTCCAGTGTAAAGAAATAGTTGTCGAAATACACAAAAGAGCACTTCTGCTGATAAAACCACGCAGAGAAGTTACTACCTTTGCACAAGACCCAAAATCTCTTCGGACAGCGATAAGTCAAACTGTCGGAATGCATCCTCCCTCCATAAAGAAATCAGTCATAAACTCATAAATCATATCCTGAAGCTCCCGTTCTCATGAAAATCTTAAATCCCCACTTCCGAGGTTCAGTTTTTATGTACCTACTGACGTCGACTGCCCGCTGGAGTACCTTTATTAGATATCATTGTCTCATCAATACTATGTTCATTCTCTTCATGAATATTAGAGAAATTCCTTCGGGTAACGTCTACTAGTCCTCGAATTTTGAAATATCGATCATAACTTTACGAATCATTAACAACAAATTGCAGGTTTCTGCGTATAGCTTCGAAATGTTTCAACAACATTACTGAAGCAATTTGTTTGTATCTGTACCTCTTAGATCAACAGTCAGAATATGCTGACAAAACCACTATCCGCAATGCTGTTTTTTATCCTAACAAAATTCTTCAGCTCTGTCTTTGTTACATTTACTGTATTACATGTTCCCCTGAAAAGTATAAATGTTAGTTTGTTCCACAATTAGTTCCCAAACATTACAATTAAATCCCAAACATCAGTGAAAAAATTATTGAAAAAAAAAATGTGAAGAGTGACGAATTATTCCCGATATTAATTTAGAAGCAAAGCTTGCTTTGATCTCTGTAACACAGTGCAATACAGGTTCTTCTTTCAACAAAAAATTAGATTTGCTTTGACATTCCTTTAAAATTTTAGATGCTTCCGTGCTCCGATATAAGCTCTGTCAAGCCGAAGTTTTGTTCTTGCTAGTCTTTGTGACTATGTAGGGTTTTGGAAGGACTTTTGAGGACATATTCAGCTTTTTTTGGATAAGTCTTCACTGATACTGAAGTTTGTGATTTTGAAGTAGCCAAATAACTGCAAGAACTACTGTATGTTTTTTTTTTCCATGCAGGTGGTGTCAGTAAAAGGCACTATGCCTGAATTAGTTAGGTTATTGGAATGTGTTGCAGTTTCAACTGGTGAACTGATACAGCTCATTGAATTACTAGCCATTTGATTAATGTTTGCTGAGGCTTGATGTGGTGAAGTTGGATCATAAGAGAACGTAGTTACTAAAAAGGCACTCTGATTGAGTTCTTGTTGAAGTCTGGAAAGATAGACATAAAATCCAATGGCAACTCTACAAAATCTCCACCATTTGATGGTGCCTGTAAATTATCAACAGATTAAAAATAATTACCGTTTACACTTTCTGGAAGATAAGTAGATCGAATGGTATTCTGGTTGAAGGCAAAATAAGAAATAATTGCATCCCCATTAGTATTGCATTGTTTTCTTCAGAATCAGGAAGTGGTATACATGTGATTATTAAATCATGCTGATGAGATTGACTAACATCTTGTCAATGAATGCCAGACTTTCAGGACCAGAATCTTCTATAGGAATTTTGGTCAAGTTGAAACCCTTCTTCCTATCTTGTAGCACGAGAGCTACCGGAAGTAGAAACCTGCTGCATAGCTTCTGTCTCGTCACTGTCATTATCTTCTACTGAACTTGAAAAAGAATAGGTAATTGGAGGAACAAAAGCTACGATACTATTCACTCTACGAAGCATCTGAAACAGGAAATTAACAAATATAGATGAAATAAAGAAATTAAGGTAAAACATAGTTTTGTACTGAGTATACATCTTCCCTTGTCAAATATGAGCTACTTTGAAATATTCTTCAGCGCACAAAAACTTACAAAGTCATAAATGCATGTGGTACCGATATTTAGGCTAAGTAAAATAATGGTGTGTGAAAAATACTGGCAAAAACCTTAAATTTAATTACTATTAGAAAAACTTAATGAGATGCATAAATTAAATGCCCAAAATGCCAGTGCATACACACATATAAATCTATTGTTGTGAATCTTGCTAGTGTATTCCTACAGATAAGTAAACCTGGCATTGTATCCAATAAGACACACAACCTTTCTCTCTTAGAAACCTGGCAAAGTGTCCAATTAGATACACAACTATTTAACTAGAAACCTAGCAGTGTATCAAATTAGATACATAACCATTTGACTAGAAACCTGGCAATGTATCCAATTAGATACAAACATAAATTTTAACCAAATGTACAATCCGTGGTTAATTTAATGAAGTTGTTAGTATGCTTACCTTTAGAAATGTTGAGCTGACTTGAAAATCACACACTTGTATTCATATTCAAGGAATATTCTACAGTAAAACAGCTTCAACATAGAACATTAATAACACAAACTCTTAGGTTAGGTTTGTCCACAGAACAACTTATGACACTTTTCGAGGGATTCCAAAGAAGTTTCGCAGAACAGAGTTTCAACTGAATACGTTTACTGATGCCAACCTAACAACTAAAACATTACCGTTATATATATTTTAGCCAACAGAAAATCTAAAATGCAATGTATCCAATAATACACATTGTCAAGAAAAGGGTTTTAAAGGACTTTAATGTGTTGACCACTTTAATTTACATAAAATCTACAGGATTTTATGTGGAGGAAATGTTAAATTAGGACAAGAAATAATAACAATATTACTTCCGATGAAATGTCTTTTATAAATAGTCTATATGTTCCACCTGTCGCTTGCATAAAATTCTGTGGAAAATAGCTGTCATACAACTATGATATGGATTGGAACTCGTTTCCCCTTGTAAATAACTTATGGCAGCAGGCGACAATAAAGAATGAAATTTAATTGTAATGAGGTTGACAGCTTCTGTGGAATAGTTCTATAAACTCATAGTTGCGTTAGCAAGGTCGTACAGGATTTACAACCCACTATGGCTATTCAAATACTCATTCTCAAACATTTTTGCCATTATTATCTGTATATCATAAGTATTTAAAGTTTTCCAAATGTTATAGCAATTGACAAAAAATATTTTTTGCTGTTACTATCCAGTAAATTCAAAATGCACCAGTACAACGCCTGACAGATAGGCAACACGCTTAGAATTTTGCGCTATGGTCAAATACGGACTCGGAGCTATGATCAAATACGGATTCTGCATTGTGGTCAACTCTGAAGTCAGCGTTCTAGTCAACTCTGAATTAGGAATTATGGTAAATTCTAGATTTGTAGTCATGGTCAACTCTAGATTTGTAGTCATGGTCAACTCTGAATTTGGAACCATGGTCAACTCTGAATCCGATACTATTGTTAATTACAGATTCGGCGTTGTGGTATTTCGGCGCGTCACTAATCAAGCTGAATTATTTTTAGGTTTTTCCTGACTTAAAATTTGGGAACATTAATTTGAAAATATTTCAATAGGGACTTAAACGTTTCATTACGCACAGTATGTATTCGCAATATTAAAGTCTGACTTTGAAACAATTAAACTAATTTAACAGTGATGAAAGTAATTATCTATCGTAATATAATAAAGACGAAATAACTCATAGAACCAGTTTTGTCATAGCCGTCTTTAGCAGAAGGCCGCGGCCTTAGACCTGGCAACCCTGCCATGAAGGGTCATTTTTAACACTTCTTTTGTCTCGCTAACGGCAATGGCTTCCCCTGATTCGCCGGTATAATGTATGGCACAAAAACGAATCAGGTAGAGTCATTGTCTTTGGAGAGCTAAAATAAGTGTTAAAATGATCCTTCCTGAGAGTGTTGCCAGATCTAAGGCCGCGGCCTTCTACTAAAGGTGGCTATGGTTTTGTTCATCAATAATTCGCACCATATTGTAAAATTACAACGTTTCTATAAAAAGGCATTGCCTCAAATTCGTCACACTCTTAACTTATTATACGAAAATTAATAATTTTAACAACAGAGGATGCGCAATATGTTAATATGCACTTCAGAATCGCAGAGAAAATAATATACTTTATTTTTAGTTTGTTATTGTTACACTCCTGCTCCTGCAGCGAAATATTTCTGCGTTATGGTACTTCAGCGTTGTGGTGCACCGCATTTTGTTCTCTTTCGGCGTTAGGTGACAACCCGCTGACAACCATCGCGGCTGCTCCAAGTACCTACCTACTTGGATGAGAAGCAACGACGTCTTTCTAGCAACGAGAGCACATAGCGACAGACCAGCTCATCTCAAGGTCACACACTTGACGCGATTCAAGGGCACATACCTGACGCGCCCAGATACAAAGCTGCGCCTCAAGACTAGTAGACAAGACTCCACTGCCCGTAAACTGGAGGTAAGACAGCTGGTAGGCGACACCGTGCCTCGGACAACACATCTGTGCCAGAATACTCGCAACACAACCAGTCCCGACCTCAAACTAATACAACACTTTGATGTACCAACAAGGGCATGAAACATTGTTTTTGCAAACCCTGCGCGACCTTGGAACATGTATCCCAGGCAGAAATCAATCTCTGCTAACGGAAAAATGTCAGAAAAAACCTAAAAATGTGTTATATAAGCCCAAACCAGTACCGTGCGGCTCGCAGTTAGTAGCCGCACAGCGACGACACAGCTGCCCGCCCATGATAGGCCAGCAACGTCAGCCAATCAGAGCCTAGCTGTCTCTAACGCAATGTTCAGTGGACGTAGGAGAGAAGCCTTGCTGGAGGAAGTGACCAAGCAAATAACGAAAAATGAGAAGCTAAAAGACAACGTGCTCTTTACAGCCCCTGATCCAGTTACTCCTGATCATGTAACATAACCATATCTGTCAAAAAATTAACAATGATGTGACTATAGGGTTTACCCTAAATATATCAGAACTCTTTGCCCACTAAATACAAGTAATATAGCACTTAAGGCAAATGTACAGTAAAACCACATGGCACAATTTTTATCATGAAATGCACGGGATGTTCGAGATAAAAAAATATTAAATAATTAACTATCTAAATACACATCACATCCGAAGTCCATTCAGAAAAACCCACATGAAACCGTTTTCTATTTGATAAAATTTTTCAGATTTTTCCTTCATTATACTATATTCCAGAATTGATTTTTGTTGTTGCCCTATTTTAATTTTTGTTTTCGTGTCGTCTTTTGAGATACGATTACATTTCTTTTCGGAATTGTGTGTATGATTATTGGCTACAACTTACACTAGCTTTTTTTTTTTTTATTACTGTGGGATTTTTCTGCAAGACGGCAATATTCGCCCTATTGGCGTATTCAAGAAACGTTCAGTTTATAATATTAACCCATAGCAGGAGTCTTTCGAAGATCACATTTATCAGGAAGTGCGCAAGCGTTTTTAATATGTTTGCTTCGTTTGCAATTGCTGTATTACGTCAACAGTATGACGAGTAAAATTTAATGAAGACTTTTTTGTCTTGTGAAATTGTTGATAGCTTATCTATGACCGACAATTTTACTACCTTGGGCCTTTGGAGATAACATCGACTAAATTAAGTGCCTAAATTAAAGAGCTGAAGTATAGAAACCTATTACATATAGAAGTTACTTCACAGGCATTCATAACACGTTATTCATCACTTGTGGAATAATGAGTATATATTGAAGATAATAGTTTTCTAAGTTGTCAACGCAGTGGAAAGTAGACGTAAACATTGCACACTCTATGCAAATAAAACACGTTGCAATGTTTAAATTTACATGCAGCGGAAATATATTTAAATTGGCTAAAACAATTTAACTAAACAGGGCTTTCGAAAATGCGCACTTTATCCCGAACATCCTACACTTAACTTTACGTCTCGTCGACTGCAAGGTTATTAGAGACTGAACAATTGGATCAGATGAGCAGAAACCGAAGAAAGATTCGATTATGACTTGTAGTTTTAAACCATCCCCCTGGAGTGATTGCGGAAAACAGCTGAGAATCTAAATCAGGATTCCAACCCTGGTTCTCCAAATACGAGTCCAGTTTTCTACCGTGAAGTATACTTGGGCTGAGGTTGCTGCTGTTTGCTGACCTTTGTCAGGGTTCTCTCGTTTCTCCCTTACGTGCAAGGGTACATTTTAACTGTTATTACATAATTACTTTTAATTAACAAAATTAGACCTACGTAAAACTCGGGGGACTTGAAATACACGTCCGCTCATCACGAAATACAATTTAACCAATTTTTTTCCACTGATTAAAAAATTTATGTATTGTAATGTTTTAAAATGTTTGTGTATAGGACTTGGTTTTTTTGTCAAGAATCTGGAGGGGGGGGGGGAGGAATAAAGAGATTTGACTTTGTAACCGTCGGTCGTGACCCTTCCACGTGCCTGACCACGACTACGAAAACCTCGCGACTAACCAATCAGGGGCGAGACCTTGATGCGAGGAACGGTGGTATAAGTAGGCTGGGCTGGAGACGGCCCGGCCAAGTTACTTTGTAACTTATCTTCCATCAGACATGGCCGCCGCCTCCGTTGTTTATCTTCTGGTGCTGGTGGCTAGCGTCTTCGGCAGCTGTCCGAGGCCGAGTCTGCCAACTCTCGCCAACTTCGACAGGACCAAGGTAACACGCAGAACCTAATAAGGGGATTGGTGCACGAAACGTATTTTGGTTTTAAAGTTGTAATACACGGGTATTTTATTTATAAGCTGATTTTAGTTGCATAACATGAATTTTAAATGTTTTGATTTTTTTCTAAGTAAACACTCTAAAACACATTTTTACGGGAACTACAAAAAGGAAAGTGTTAAAATAAATGCAGTTCTTTCTTATGATAACTAAGGAGTTGGATAAGCTTACTAGTATTGTCTTGAAATATTTGGAACAAAATTTTAAATTATTTTCCCATGTAAAATAACTGTAAAATAATTATGTCTTAAAAGTTAAACTAAAAAAAAACATTACTATGAGCGTCCCAACCTTAGATTGTAGTACAGGTCTCATGGCACGCGCTGTTGCCAGATCGCAGCCGCGTAACGGAGTTCGGGAGGCACTACTACATTATTTTGACTTTTTAAATGTTATATTTTTTATTTTTCTAATTGATATTACAACCTGTATAATATTATGCTTCAAAATATGCTATTAATGTCATTTTATACTACTATACAATTAGAAACAATTCACACACTCTGATGTTAATTTACCACATTAATTGTAAAGGACACTTCATAATGAATCAGTTATTATCACATACATTTTAATCATTACAGCTAATACTGACAAAACAGAAGATTTTTTCCATTTTAGTAGCGTCTGTCTAAAGAAAAAATGTGGTTGGGGTATTGTTGATGATTATGAAATTGATCACTCAAAACCCAGTATCGTGTGGTAACTGAAAAATGTCTGTTTTCGGTCACTTTTACTGTCTGCAGAGAAAACATTTAAAGTGGGAGAGGGGGAATTTATCAAATAAAAGAGTGTATATTAATGTTCTGCCGTGATGTCAACTTAGGCAGTATCACCATTCCCACTACTTCATTGATAATTATATTTTAAACCTAGAACAAGAGCATATATAAAACAATCTGTTTTTCAGTATTGTTTAGATTTGTTTCACTAACTCTAAGTAGCATTTCCAATACTTTAATTAAAGTTGTAGGTAATTATAATATTAAAGGAATTTTTGTCATGACAAAAAATGTTACGACATAGTAAAACATCGTAAACAAACTGGGTAAGTTTTTTTATTTTTATATTTTCTATAATTTAGAATTTTAAAAATAATTATTATACAAGTAGTAAAATGAAGGATCGTGGCCTTAAATTTGTTTATGAGAAATATAATTGACTGTCTTCCCTTTATGGTTTCAATTTCTCATGTTTGTTTGATGTACTCTGTTGCTAATATTTCTTCCTATTAACGGTAATTGTTTTATTTGGAACGTCCCGTTTTTTCTTGGAAGTTTCCTTAATGCGTTAGCAGTACGTGAGAAATACTGGAATAAGATCAGTACAGTGTTTCGCTCACTTTCTTGTAACCTACAAATATTGTGTCAATTATAGATTTATATTTCATACAAATAAATGTAAAAAAAAAAACACGAAATTGTTGCTTAGAAATCAGTCGCCATGCAAAACAAATCGCTTTAACCGTGAGACCAGGTAGTTCCACTCCAGAACCAGTTTTGAACACGGGAAGAAGAAAACTGTTGACTAAAGGAAGCCTGTATCTTATTTATTAACCTTTCCAGACAAAACCCAACAAAGATGACGGAAAGTTATTTTCCCTCCCGACAACATTCTCCGAGCGACACTCAGCTGTTGTAGGGCGAGTGCGTGGCGAGTACATAACACAATACGCCATACAATTCATAGCTATAAACAAGAGAACGGCTAAAGCCATTGCGGTGGGGTTGCTTTTAAAAATATATTTAGCTCATTACGATCAACTTCCTCGTTCTTCCTCCATCTTACTTCAGTAACAAAAAAGTTTCTCTCTGACCAACTTTTTGATGTTTCAGTTTGTTAGAAAAAATGTCTGTACAACTAACAAAAGAAGGTATAGCCTTCGTTGGCTTCCAGATATATGAAACTACACATCATAAAAATCTGGATACGACTTTCCTTTTGATACGTAAGTTATGATGTGATATATTTAGAATACATGAAAACAGTACCAAGTTCAAAGAATTTGTATCTTTAATTTTTTTAACCCCTTGAAATAGTGTAAATGATGAATCAAATATATCACCCGATGCGCGTTTAGTTTCTGTACAATATGCAAAAATTTTAAGATCAAAGTTACTATGAGAAAATTTTCGGATTTTTGGCAACAGCGCGCACCGAAACAAGGACAGTTCTTATGGCACTTACCGTGCATAGGAAAGAGAGAGCGAATGTCCATATAACCCTGTACTGCAATCTAAGTTTGAGACGTTCTTACAGACATCGTTTCTCTCTAGGCAACTGCTGATAAGTAAAATAGGTAATACAAACACCTCAAACTATGAAGTAAATCTTTTATTTTCATTTTGTCCTCATTGATGATGTAAAACACATGTTCTTAGCGGGTGATATGAAAGTTTTCGTGAGCTTGAAAAATCCTCATAAATGCCTCATGGCTGCATTAGAATTACTTATTTTTTTGCCAGACACGTAACTTCAGACAGGCAGGTAAACAAATTGACCTTACATCATGGCTGTTACTTCAGAACCTAACAAAATAAAAGTAGATTATTTCTGCCAAAAAATCTATCCCTACGGATTCCGCCTCCCTAGCTAGCAGTTACAGGTGTAATTTGTGTTAAAAATAATAAATTCTCAACCAAGCTAATTTAAAAATTAGTGATCAAACCGAAAAATGTTCTACGTGAATTTTCTCAACGAACACTGCCATACAATAAATTTTACCAAATTTTTATATTTTAACTGTTGAGGCGCAGTCAAAGAATGTGACCTGCGAATTTTTTTTAAATAAATTACTTTATGAGGTTGTTTTCTTTTAGTAGTTTCCTTTTTGTTTGAATAAAAAACATTTAATAGTAAGCCATTGCGAACTATTTTATTTAAAATTGATTTACTCCAAAAACGCGCCTATCAATGCGAGTACTTTACAAATTTAAATTAATTTGTTGCTGTTAGTTTTCATCCTTTCCTGGAGTCAATTTTAAACAAAATTTGCATTAGGCGTAAGAATAATACAAAAAAACCATAACCTTCATCACACCCCCGCATTTGCTTGAGTCACGAACTAGTTTGTGGTTCGTAGATTTTCATTTTTCTTAAATGTTGGTCCTAAGACAGTAAAAATTAATTTTCTTTGACAAAGTGATTTGAATATTAAGTGTTTAGTTTTTTTACGCCTGCAGTAATGTTATTTTTCCTTCTCAAGGCAGTATCAGTATTGATATCGGCAATATCGGACAGTGCCTGAAAACATATCGGCTCCCCTACACTTCTCAGTAGTGCCCGAACTAACTTCCCGTGCGTTTTGCATGAAAATTATGCCTCCTAGACAATCGCTACAAGAGAACCCATTTAATTACTATAAGGTCATATTACCCGATAATTCACTTCTAAATGTCAGATTATCCTGACGTTACAATAGTTAGTCAGCAATTTATTGGTGGCCATACCTTTAATTTTCGTAAGGGTTGAAGGTATCAGTTGGCGTTTACTGTTACTGTGTCGGCCTAATTGTCTAGAAGTAATATTCTTAGTTTTGTGGGTTTACGTTGATCAATGTTCGATTTGAGAGGAAATTAATGTTCTAAAATTTGATTTTCAAATGCGAATTACTCCCTTAATATTACGGACGTACAAAGTGTCATATTTCCTGCTTTTGGATGTTGGTATATGTGTATATATACGTGAGATCGAAAACTCTTGACACCGATTGATTGATCACCATGAAACTTGTCACGTAAACGTATTTTTACATGGGAAAGGTTTTTACGCTATCCATTTCCTCTCAACTCGCCACTATATGGCGCTGCAGCGTATAAACTTGTACGCCGTTCAGCCGATCACAATAATAATTGGTATACTAAGATATTAGACACGGAGAATATTTTAGTGATATACATTTGGCAATAAATCGCTACTAGATGATACTGCACCGCAGCAACTTCTATAGCTAGTTCCCCCTCATGACCGGGAGGGGGCAGAGTTGTAATTTGTCCATCATACATTTTTACTATATACACTGGTAGGACAACGTTACCCCGGGCTCTACTTGTATGAATGTAAAGCTTTATGCATAAGTGAATCGAAATTTCAACGACTGCTGAGAGACTATCTTACAAATGTTGTATGTATTTATTTATAGTTGACTGGCTCGTGGGTTACTCTCTGGTGGCCAAAGGAATATAAATCCCAGTACAAGTGTGGAACAGAGACGTTCGAAGCTGTAGGGAACCATGTTAACTACAGAATCAAACAATTTGACATCACGTAAGTATTTAGTGTAGCCACTTGCTTTAAGATTCGGATTCACTCGCCCTTTTAGATAATTTTGTTTATTTATTTTATTTTTTTTTTTTTTTTGAAATTCTGAGAAGGAAAATGTAAACTGTGCTATCGTATAGCAATTACTATTTACCTGTGCAGGACTCCGAATAAATATCACCACCTGTTACTTGCGACGACGCAGTGCAGTGCAAGTGAAACGGGTCTTATGTAGCATGTACGTGAGTATATAATTCCAGTACAGCGCAATCAGACACAACGCAGGTGAAATATTTGCGTTGCACCCATATCAAGCGATATTTAATCGGTCCCCAAGCAGGTATGACAGTTGAATTTCTGACGTATAGGCGGCAATCTTCCAGCAAACGGAAAAGAACCACGATGTCTTTCCAAGTTTCTGGCAGGGTCACGATGTGGGTAGGAGAAGGTCGATGAGACTCGATAAGCAAGTATTGTCGCCCTCCGGCCCGAGGTAAGGTTGAGGTAGCAGCGATGGAATGAGAAAGATGGGGGGAACGGGAGTTCCTCGAGAAAACCCGCTGGTCAATGGCAACGCCCGCCACGTTTCCCACATGCGAGGTAAAGTAGTTAAATAACTCACCTCCTATTCGGTTTCAACTCCCGACAGAGTCGATCCGGGACTTCTGCATGTGGTAATCGTGCTGGGCCACGCTGTTGGTTGGCGGGTTTTCTCGGGTGTCTCCTGTTCCCCCCCCCCATCATTCCGACATTGTTCCACACGCATCTCATGTCACTCATCAGCGCTAAAGACCTAGATGTTATTCGCTCACCAGAACCGCTTCCCATCCCTTCAAGAGTACTGTATGTAAATATCTCGAGAAATACTGCTACAAGAAAAATCTTGCGGCTGTTAATGCCCCTTTCTGAAAATGTGGAGTGTAGCATAAAAACTACGTTTCACAAAAAGAAATATTTTAAGAAGCTTTAAATTTCTTTTAAACTTGATAATTATTGCGATAGTATACTGTTTAGTAAAATTTGATCTCATATTCTAAATTTGTTATAGAAGTTGTGTCGTACTATAGAAGTTTTTTTTGAGGGAACTTATTTTGTAGCAGTATTCACAGTTCGCTCAATAAAAATTATTTTGTTTGATTTTTCTTATCTTTATAGCAAAATTCGTGATACTTTGGGTGCAACGATCTGAAAAACTATAACGTTCATTGCTACCAAAAACTAGGCACAAACTATGACATATTTGTAGCAAAACTATGTAGGGATTTTTCGGTATGAACGTTATCTTACTTTTAAAAAAATTGTTTTCAAAACCACCGTAAAATCTCCAGGCGTGGTCTTAAGAGTGCGTGTGGATAAATAAGCCCTGAAAATATGAATTGATTTCTACGTTTTATTCGAGGAGAATATGGATAAAATACTCAATGACAATCCTATATAATTGTATTTCCCAACTTTATAAGTAAATATTTATCCGGAATTACTAATTCGTTACGCGTGATCTCTTGCGCCGCAGTTAAATGCACGAGGTTCCGGCGTCAGAGATTGTGCCTCAGAAGTTCGTAACACTGGAAACAGTTTTGTTTAAAACCCTGGCTAAAACTATTGTCTAGGATTGCTATTGTTTAATTTTCGCAAGTTGGCTTCAAGAAACCTACAGTTATTGGTTAATGCTTTAAGCGTTGAATTGTGTACCTCGCCCTTTTAATATAGAATTTCTTTTCACATCTTCCGTGAAATGTTTAGTGTCTTACATCAAGAACTTCGACCGTATTAATAGAACCTTTAACTAATATTGGTGTACTATTGCAGGGCAGGATCGTACAACTCAAACAATGCTGGAACTATCCGTCAAATTGGAGGAAAAGGTGGCAAATTCATCGGCGTCAGATTTGGATGGGACAACCGTAAGTTTTTGCTTCTTAAGTTTTACAGTTATAACAAATGTTCTCAGTTGTCTCTGCTGATTTTCATAAACATGCAAGTGGTAATTAAAGTTCGTTCAAAAATTACATATATTGTTTCACCCAAGTCAATGGATGTTGACAAAACGGCAACGATGTTGTCTTACAATAAGCAAATATGCATATGAAATATCATAGACATTGCAACAAAAATGTTTTTAAAATATAAGACATTTTTGACAGGTCACTTTAAAATTTTAACAAGCATTAATTTTTTTAAAATTTCAGATATATTTTAATCTGCACATTTAAAATTAATTTGCGTTTTAATTTCACAAATTCACGCAAATTATTATAACTCAATCTTGATTTTAAGCTTAGTTAACCTTTCTTAGAATTACAACAAAACACAATCTAAATATTTATGTTTGAGAAACATGACAATACTTTTCTCACTGCTTAAATTTTGACCGCATCCTGAGGTGAGGTACGCTCATATTTGTTGTGATCTTAAAAATGTTGTAGAAGTTAATTGTTATAGATGGATAACGTTGGTAATGTAAATTATGACAAATGTTTTCTTTCAGTTATAAAGTGGGAAGTTCTTGGATTCTCAGAGGATAAATGGATCTCATACTGGCAGTGTACTCAAGAGACCGGCAGTCGTAAGTGCACAAAACCATAAAATAAATATGCTAAGTATCGTTTCGTACTCAGTAAAACTGTTCCACTTATTTCAGTAAATGGCTTTGTAATATTAAGTTACTTATGTATATAGTTGCAAACCGCTTGCATTTTTTTTTTTTTTTAGTTCGTGTGCAAAGGAGTTTCCAAGAATATTTCATGCGGTACAACGTCAAAAAATTACTTGTATTCAGATAAGTTAAATTATAAAATTTAATAAAAAAAAATAAACATGAAATTAAATTTTATAATAAAACATTTATGTATAATCTGACACAGTAAAATTCCATCGCCGTTTTGGCACGCTACGCTTCATATACGCTGGCGGAGTCGTCTGCAATTATTTACAATACGCGCCGCCATACTTGAGATACACAGCTATGCGGTTGCTATGGAACAATACATGGTAAAATGTGGGATTGGCTATGTTATGTAATTTAAGTATTCAATAGCAAATGTAAGCCAACAAGAGTGAAATACCATTAAAAGGAAATCACATTTTGTTGTTCAATTCTCCGTTACATTATAACTAGCTCAAGTTTCAATTTCATTGCCATAGTATGAAATTATTTCGTCTCCTGCCACTACAGTGGCAGGTGCGTATGTCTATCTGTGATTCACAAAAAGAGGTGGTTTGTGTGAAAACTAACATGTTACCTTTTTAATTTACATAACTGGCAAAACAGGTTCTAATATTGTGACTTGTTCGCGCATAAAAACACATTAAATGTACCTTTTTCATTAGAGTCATTTTGCCACATGTTAAAATATTGTTGTTAGGTGTATCAGCCATGTGAAAGCACCTTGAACTTAAATTAAGTTATTATTGCCATACATATCACTTAAGGCCTACATTAAAATCTGCACAGCTAACTCACAAATCATAAATGATCAATTAGCCTACACAGACGAAACATGACTATACAGCTGACTTGAATACAGGTGTAACTTTAATCTGAAATGTTAAAAATATTCACTTGCTAATATGGTCGCAATATAATCACCGATACAGGCAAGTAATGAAGATTAAATTGGGAATATTAACAGTAATACCGTTTTTAGGACTTAACTTTCTTGTGCCTACCTATAATTCAGGGTAGGCCTTATGTTATTATAACACATTGTCACTTTGTTATTTATCCTTATTTGGTTACGTATTTATTTTATGTAAGCAAGCGCAACATAACCAATTGAGCCAACCCTTATTTTATTCGGGACAGGTAATATGCAATTACGTTTCAGACATTAAATGTAATATAAAATTCTACCACAGACCTACATCACTCGTTTAAGTATCATTCGTAAACATGTCCTTCCATTACAGCTGAAAATGTGTATGCTTATAAATATTAAATTAAGTGAACGGAAACTTTAATGTTGCTTCATGTTTGCCGGCCTCGGTAGCATGGATGTTTGTGTCGCTTTCTTAGATTTAGGTCGTTTGTAAGTCTTCCCTTCCTAAGCCCAATGGTATAAAATCGAGGACACAAATCAACCCTCTAAAATAAAAATAAAATTTATTCATGTTATGTAGTCATTCCTGCTGCAAGCGATAACTAACCATAGACGGGATATGATGTGCACACGTAGTGAGGTAGTAGGTGTTCCATTAACAAGTTGTTCGGACGCATTTTTGTAAACAAATAAATGCATGGGAAAATATGATTTAGTTAAAAATTGAAAGTTTTTTACCTATATATATATATATATATATATATATATATATATATATATTAGCTTTATATAACGAGGTAACGTTATTTATTAAAAACTTTTAAGTAAATTCACAGTTTTATAACCTACTTTCCGTACTTACTCCTGAAAAAAAGAAGAAAAAATCTTAATAATACCCTTGTAATAATTTTACAGAGTAGGTTTCCAGAGCATATATTTTGTAACTAAATACTCGATTTTGTGTAGTTATATACGTATAAGGCTGCAATAGCAAAAAATGTATGTTCGTATCCGAGAGAGTTGTATCCTTTCTTTCCTCACAGATAAATCCTTCGTGTTGAAGAAGGAAGGAGTAGAACTCACAGCTGAAGACTTAGCAGCCGCTGAGAAGGCGAGACCGAACCCACCAGAGTACTACGACATAGAAGACTATGACGATTGTTAAGGAAGGCCTTTAGGCGCAGCTTCCTATTCCACACCAGCAAGTTTTATGTAAGGCTTGTGCGTGATGTTTTTTCTGCAATAAATTTAAGTGCATCTACAATTCAACTGATTTTAATTTCAGACCAACCAGTATTATAAGTACTTCAGGCCAATAAGTAACACTTTTATTATTTTCATTCTCTCCCACACCGATGTTACCATTATATAAAACGTGTGCTCACAAACGGGCGTTTTCTAAGAGTGCGTGAACTAAAGTCCTCACAAACTCCTCATTAATGCAGTTGCAATTACCGAATTTTCTGGTAAGGACACGTAAGTTTATTGAGGTAAGTAACCGCTGTGTCAACTCTAAAATACACCTCGTCTGGTTGAACAATTTTCCGGTTTTACACGCAGTAAACCCCTTAAAAGATGTATATTTAGTGCTGTGCGAATGACACGAGGTGAGTATTGAGCAATGACGGAATGCAAAGGCACGGAAAACGTGTGTCCCCCAAAACATCTCCATGTGTTCCACATGTGATAATCTGGAGTGACACAATATAGAATCGACTCGGAATCACCGTAGTGAAAAGCGAATAGTCGACCACTATAGCATCATGACATGAACTGAAGTATCAGACACGTTCGAGATAATAGCTTTACCTTGGACACTACATGCAGGAGCGTCCACAGAGGAAGCTTGGAGTTACAAATGTGTGTTCAATATGTTATCCATCCAGTGTTTAACTCTGTATTTACCGGATGTTCACGAAGTATGTGTTACAAACTTAGGAGGTGGTGCCTTGTAAAAAGTGAGGTAAAGTTAAGTTTTTGGTTGCGGCAAAACTCAAGGGAGAAATTACCATTTGAAAACTGACATTGATAATCAACATCTGTTAAAATAACCAAAAGTAAGTAGGAATAAATAATGAATTTCCGGGTGCTGTTTAATTAGAACAAGATCTGCAGCCTGTGACAAAATGGTATCGAATACATTTAAATTTTAATTTATAATGGGGTTGGTCAAGTCTTTTAGTCATTGAATATTTTACCATTGAGTTTTTTTTTTTTTCGTTTAAATGTCACAGTTTGTAGCAAGAGGCACTAATGAAACAAAATACTAGGTACAGTATGTGTTATGAAAAAGTCAGTACTTTTAGTTTCGCACTGAGACAGCTTCATTAACAACCTATATATCTGTTTCCCTGACATAGAAAAGCATTTCTGTTGAGTAAAATATGTGGCGTGCTCACCTAAATGCATATAAACCCACTTTTTGTCGCCAGATTCCATCATAATTCTTGATAACTAACAAATTATTACGGTAATTTTCAATAAGCGTGGCGCATGTCGAAACCAAATTTCATTTTATAGCAATGAAACATGAATACGTCTAAATTATTTCTTAAAAGATATGACTAGAATCTTTACGTGTCCTTGAAAAATCAAGAGTAGATCCAGTGAGAGGGATAGCGTGTCCGTTTTACAAGAACTTTCGCACTCTAGATCATACACATTGACTTAAAACTTTCCTGAGAATGTTTTAAAATTGAAGATAAATAACATTTAAATTCTCTAAAACAAGGATTTCAATTATTTAATTGATTTTAAAATAAGTTTGTATGTGGATGGTACCCGAGGGCGTGGCATCGCACCTCGTGAGTAGACTTCTGATAGGGCTCCTGCAGAAGTGTGAATAATAACTTGAAATAAAGTCCTGATGGAGGAGCGACAGTATGAAAAAAGCCGAGGAAACGGGAATACACAGAGAAAACCACAGCCCAACGTCCATCACGCTTCCCAAATGCGAAACACCGAGAACTGTCGTGGTAGGTGAGGTGAGAGAGTTTTATACCCTTTAACAACGAGGTCTTAAGATCTGATGAGGTGAAGTGAGTTAAAAGGACAGCACAACATCCATACCCGAGCCGGGATTCGAACCCAGGACCTCTCGCACCGTAGACTGGCGCCTAATCGACTACGGAGGTCAGCGTATCTTGGTAGGAGGTAAGCGCTCTAGCCACTGCATAATACGCGACATTATTTCATTGGTGTGAAATAAATATGATTATTTATTGCAACCATCCCACGCCAACAATGAAAACTTCAGAACTTAACCTTCGCAATGGATATATTATCCCCAAAGCAGATTGCATGTCTGGATCCGCTTCTGCATGGGCCTTATACATTTGTCTCTGAATTTTCTTAAACGTAAAGAAATGTTTTTATTTATTTATTTATTTTCACAGGTTCCAACGAGTCGTCTCGACTCTTTACTAGGAACGATACGAAAGATAAAATTATGAGTAACAGAATGTTTACAGATGATTGTCACAGCACCAATTACAAGTACTAGAGCAGCAAACTGTACATAACGATATGGAAATCACAATATGAATCACATAGTTTACCATGTACCACTTGTGGGTAATAATAGCAATATACCATATTTAGCCAATACTTCAAGAATAATCTTGTGTTTAAACATAACATGCTTCAAATACTTGTGTGGAAAGTATTCTACCGTCCTAATTATAGTCCTTATAACTCAAATCATCACGCAGAACGTGATTATATGAGTAAAGGAAACCATCTTACGGGCGTACGTCATTGAGAGCGAATGTTGCAGAGTTGCAGAAAAACTCCATAGAAAAAAAAACACAGTATAAGCTACAGTCAATTCAACGCCCATATAGCATGTACACCATTCCGGAAAAGACGACATAAAAATAATAAAAACAAAAAATCAACACAAATTAGTTCCGGACCGTGATACTGTCGTTGTATCAAGAAATACGGCACCAAACAAAAGAACAACAAAATAAACAGTAGAATAAAGTGTATGAAAAGGGCGGCAAAAATTGACGAAGACAACACGAGGAGTTGGCTGGAATAAAGGCCTTAGTAAGAAAATGAAATTATGAGATAATGACAGGTATATGTGTAGAAGAAATTATTCGTCCTTGTTTTAATTTACGTCTAACTTACATTATTTTCTCTTACTACCAATAATTAGTAGCTACTTGTTACACTAGTTAAAAATATTTACTATACACAGAGTCAAAGATAAAACAGGAATTATTTATGACATAGTAGTCCAGGTCAAGACAAAAATTCATGTTGGTGAAGAATTGAGATATCGGTATAAAATTTTGTGTGTATCTCTTATGGACATTATGGAACAAAAAACAGTTTGATGGAAGGAAGGCCTTAGCTGACTGAAGCCTTTATTCCAGCCAACTCCTCAATTGCAACACAAATGTCAAGGGACAGGAATGGACGTGAACACAGACAACACACAAAGAAACCACAGACTTAAAGTAGCAGGCTTCCTTCGACGACAAACCGAGCGATGTGGTGCAACGATAATGCGCTGGACTAGCAATTCGGGAGGATCCGGGTTGGATCTCCGGTATTTTCACTGTGATTTTAAAAAATAAAATTGAAAGAAATATAATTTTTATACCAAAAAGTCCGCACACTGTATTTTTTTTTCACAAATATATCATATTCTGCAAATAATTTTTTGGTTGCAATAGACCTCATAGTTTTTCAAATTTCACGCAGAAAGTATCACAATTTTTGAAATTGAAATGAGACACTACTCAAGCAAAGCATTTTTTTTTGCGATCGTACGATGCATTATTTTGCAAAACACCTACACAAAATTGTGCATCGCATGACTGCTGTTAGTCTTCAATTTACTCGAAAATTCCGGTTAAAAAAAATCTGGTATTTGGCAGCAATGTGAAAAAATAACTAGTTAGCATGGCCCTAACATGGTTGGAGCGGAATGGAGGGGATTCGGTCGAGGTCTTGACTGCTGGTGAAGGTGATTAAGTATGTAGCACCCAAGAAAAGTGAGGAAAAAAAACTGAATAAATTCGAGAAAACCCGACATCAACGTCCGCCTCGTATCTCACATTCAAAAATTGGAAGCCAACCAACCTGGAACCGAACCCGGATCGCAGTGATTGTTGTCGAGTGGTCTGAACACTACGAAACCTCAAACCCACGTTCTGTTAACGTGCAGGTTGATTAGTTAAATAACTAGATCTCTGTTAACCGCTGCTTGTTGAATTAGCATTTCAAATGATAATTTACAGCTGCATTTAAAGAATGACACAAATTTAGTCACCTATACTAAACAAGACAACTCTAAATCAATAATACTATCAGGTTTCAAGGAATTCATGTCGGATTTGTACTCCGTTGAGCTGAGGTTTACGCCTCGTCGACAGTGAGGTAATTACGTAGTAGAGATGAAATCATAGGCTCTGATGGTCGTGAAACTGAGAGGGATTCGAGCATGGCCTATATCCTAACATTCAGCCAAAGTGATTTTGGAAAACCGTAGATAATCGACAGAAAATGTCCGAAGCCGGGAATTGAACCCAGGTCCTTCCGAGTACGAGTCGAGTTCTATCACTGAGCCACCTTGCTCGGTCTCTCATGAAGATGACATGGCTGAAGTTTACGCAGTTCGGTGGCTTTTCTTCGGGTTCTCCATTTCCCGCCGTACCTACATTCCTCCGTATTTCTATTTAAGTATCTCATTCATGACACTGTTCACATTGCTAGTGTAAAATTAAACATTCCTTGCATTAATTCCTTTTTCAGCTCACCAGAGCTGTACCAACAGCTCTGAGGAAGGCTGACGCCCCCGCTTCCCTTTTTTTCTTTTTACTCCATCGCATTTTCCCACATTCACATTTCAGAATCCAATTTATTTATATATTTTTAGCAAGGAAAAATGTAGACGATCACATCCAAACTGCGACATCACACATCAAATTGAGCACGTTGCTGTCTATAATATAATACGAAATTACGCAAAACACGTACAGGATACTTGAAAAACACGTCCGGGCGTCAGAATATACCATGTAACCATTAATTTAGGATGACATACATTAATTTTATGCATTGGAATCTTGTTTAAAAAGTGATTAGAAACTGTTTTTTTAAAGCTGCGAAAAAGAGAGAGAGAGAGAGAGAAAAAGAGAGAGAGAGAGAGAGTGTGTGTGTGTGTGAAGCCAAGTTATGAGTAGACTGGGTTAGCGAGGGTCGAGGTACTATTAGCAACCTCCATCAAACATGACCATCGCCTTCGCTGTCGTTCTTACGGTGCTAGTTTCCAGCATCTTGTGCGACTGTCCGAGGTCAAGCTTGCAACCTCTTGCCAACTTCGACAGAACCAAGGTAACAAACACGCCATTACTTTTAAGTCTCTCTCTGCCTAGCAGCTGCAACTCCAGATCAAACTAACTAGAAAGTCATTCTTATCTGTTGGCCGATTATTTCGTCCTAAAATTGATGTCTGTACACTCTGCTACCAACCCTTATATTAGTGGCGCTAAATTGAGGAATCTGTATCAGAATTTATTACTTCTCAATGAATCAACTTTAAAAGCAATAAAACCAAACAAAAAATTATAATACGTGAAATTTTTGGAAGAATATAGTCGTATGCAAATCTATGTCAAATTAATATTTCAAACGATGATAAAATATATTGTTTTTTAAATTCCTTCTACCGCAATACTTTTTGCCTTTAAAATTGGACAATTTTTAGTTATTTTATTTTACACTGATTCACCACTTTAATTCAATGCGGCTGCAATCTTGTTAGGCAGAGTACAATTCATTGCAAAACATTTTTTTTTGCGTAACTTATAAGCACGCGTGTAAATTGATTTTTAAGTTACGAAAAAAAAATGTTTTGCAATGAATTGTACCTGTTAATCAACTAACATTTATGGAGAAACTTCCAGTTACATTTAGTTAAATGTTTAATAATAATAATTACAACAACAAAAAGTTTAATAATACATAATACAGTATGAGGAGGATGAACGAAGGCCAGGGTGTCACACCCTGGATGTAGAATTATTACTGTGCGGTGACATGAAACGAGGTCCTATAGTGGATAAGCACCAAATGAGAAAAGTGGGAGAAACAGGAGATCCCCGAGAAAATCCGCCGACCAGCGGCATCGTCCGGCACGATTTCCACATGCGAAAATCCGTGGACTGACCCAGCTGGAAATAGAACCCGCAATTCCATGGTGGAAGGCACTGCGCCAACAGCATCTCTAATCTGTTTTTAGTTTTCTCATTATAAATATGGAAAATTTAAGTGCTACCTAATTATCCTGAGTTGACATCGACAAATATGTACATTTATTCTATCTCGAGGTGACATTCGTACTTGAATTTGTAGATTGCTTGTAGCAAATGTTTTATTATTTTATAGCTGTACCGAATAACGTTCAACTTATATTTGTTACTTCCGTTGACGTTTTCGTCCAATAACAGTTTTCTGTATTCTGCAGTTTCTGTGAAGTAAGATGTCTCAAAGTTGAAAATGTATGTTTTCGGAAATCAAACATAATTAACAGCGAATAAATGCGTCTTGAGGCACATAATGAAAACTCTAGCAACACTAATGGAAAAATATTCATACATTCTTAAAATATTTAAATGTTCCTAAATGTATGTAAATTTATAGTTTCATATTTTCTAAACATTCCAAATCACCGCTAAATATGCAGGCCTAAACATACTTGTATTTACTGCAGTGGACTTAAAATAAATCCTGCAGTGGACTTAAAATAAATCCTGCAGTGGACTTAAAATAAATCCTGCAGTGGACTTAAAATCAATGAACGCCATAAATAGGGGTTTTTCCGCGACAAATACCAAAACACATGTAATAATATGTTAGTGGATTAGGTAAGTAAGCCAAATAAGGCCCCCTTATTTCGAAAATTAAAAAACAAATGATACCAAGATAGTAAAAATATTAATGTTGGCCACCAGCATTCTTAAACGTTTAGAATACATTAACATGTGGGATTTATTTGGCTCTCCAGCATGGGCCTTAATTAGAGCTAGTCGCAAACATACACTTTCTTTAAGTGATTTACTCACAGTGTAATACATAACAAACGTTTTTTTAATTTTGTTCATATTTTTGCCATACGATGTACGGTTTCGGTTTTATTGTACTATGGGTTTTTCGGGACGAATTCTGGAGGAAAAAAAACTGATTTTATGCCAATTAGTATGTAATTAGAATGTATTACGGGAAAAGAAAAGCACTTTACCTACTGGCTGTAAAGTGCGCGTTTTCGATTAATTTCATTATTTGTTTTTCCGTGGACGAATCCCGGAAAACGAAGAAGAAGTCATAAGCGGATTTTCATGAATTTTGGATATGTTGTGCTAAATTTTGTGCTCTTTAATTTTTGTCGCTGCAAGTTTTGTCGTAAGATGCACCATTTTAGACTTATTGATTTGTTTCGCACTTTTCCGGGACAAATTCCGGAAAAAAAGTAAAAACCGGAAGGTGGATTTCGGTGGATTTTGGATATGTTATTATACGAATTTTCTGAAAATTTTTATGTAAAAAAATTTTTGTCTTGCAATTTGTCCATGTTTTTTTTTTTTTTTTCGTATCTTTCCTGGACTATTAGTTAACTAAGGCCATTGCCTTTTTCTCACCCAGTTCCATTGCTCGTGTTAAGATATCGCTAAACAATATCTTTGCTGGTTACGAGACGTAAAAATAAAATAATACACAC
>PNEQ01000911.1:32160-55975 GCA_003012365.1 Medauroidea extradentata
TGTCTATTCGAGCAGGACCAAACACGTACGGAGAATATCCTAAGCAAGGGCCAGGTCAAAGTTCGGAAGAGGCAGAGCATTGCTTGCAGCAACAAAACTAGTGAGCGCCAAAACATAAGTCAATATAGATAAGTTAAAAATTTTGGCGCAATTAACAAAAAAAAAAAAAAAGGCCGGGGACCAAGTTACGTAGTGGTTAGACCACTCGCCTCCTACCACGCACATCCGGGCTTAATTCCCGGCGGGATCGGTTCAGGTTTTCACATATTGAAATCGCTGTGAACGTTGCTTTGGTTATCAGATTTTCTCGGGGTTCTTCCGAGAAGGCTCGTCCACGCTTCCTGCATCCGCGAGGGTTCGTCAGGCGGCTACATATCTGTGGCGTGATGCATCCGGATGCCTTCCCACGCGATATTTATTTATGAGAGTTCTTATAAGATGTGACGTACCACCTGGCCGCCACCACAGTTAATCATATCAATAGACAATAGTGTTACCCAATCATCATAAATGCCAAATGTAATCAGAACTATGTCTTGCGACCACTCTTTCTTCTCGCCGTCATATCAGCATGACGACAAAATATCTTCAATTAAGATATTATCGCTGTACCACATTTTATAAGGAAAAACAGAAATTTGTATAGTATACTTTACCAGTGTAGAAACAAGCAGATGCAGGGCAAGCGTCTGGGTCTTCCCGCCCCAAGGAGGATGTATATATCCTTCTTGTCCTGCCCCCCACCCACGCTCAAGTCACCCCGCCGGACAGGAGGGGAAAGAAGCTGGCCACTAACTTTTAATATGTAAATGTTAATATATATGTATATAAGGAATTTGAGCCAGTAAGAAAAACATTTACTGTACTGTAATTGTGTGTATAAAACCGAAAGGAATTGTGTAATCCTCTAATAAATACGACAATGGCGAGGAGTTGTCGTCCTCGAGGGACAGGGCCATCGGTCGGAAGCTGGCTCCTGACTGGCCCAAATTGAACCGTAGCCTGCGGGGCAAGCGGCGGGGATTTCCGGCACCAGCCAGGAGTCAAGCGAGCTTCGGTAACGGTTTAGGGGACAGTAGTCGGAGAGCCGCGACGACGGAATGGTAGTGTGTCGTCATCAGGCGTCGGGACGCCGTTGTGTACAGACGTCGGCGAACTGCGTAGACGGGAGAGCGGAGTGCCACCGTGAGGCGTCGGCCACTAAAGAGCCGCGAAGAATGGCGAGCCGGTGAACCATCGTCGTCGGGACGCCGTTGTGTACAGACGTCGGCGAGCTGCGTAGACGGGAGAGCGGAGTGCCACCGTGAGGCGTCGGCCACTAGAGAGCCGTGAAGAATGGCGAGCCGGTGAACCATCGTCGTCGGGACGCCGCGCCGTTGTGTTGAGATTTCGTCGAGCCGCGGAGTACTGTGGACCGGAGTGCCATCGTCGTCGTCGCTTTGGGTCATCGTCGAGTTGTGAAGTACAGCAGATCGAGACGCCCACGGGTATTGTTTGTAGATATATTGTAAAAGACATTGCTATTAGTGTATCAGATAGTTGACGGCGCCTCCATTCACGTGACCTTCAAGGTCGTAAAAATCCTTCGAAGAGTCGTACCGATAAATGTGGCACAATAACGGTCCGTCACGAGAGGACAACAACGACGTGCTTCTCGGGAGAAGTACTTACAGGTTTATGCATTACCGCACCTGATCACTAGAACTTTAATTAATTATTTATCATTCAGCATTTTCATCTTATTCGTAAGGAAGAATTTCGTCGCAAAGCGCTCACATTTGTTGTGTCTTTTTAAGCGTAATATCCCGAACCACATTATAAACATTCATATTTTAGTAAGCACTAGAGAGATAGGTACTAAGAACAACACGTATAATAAGAATTTAATTGATTGTAAATATTTCTCTTTCTGTGCATGTTTCCGTGGCAAAGTTTAAATTTTTGCAATGCACTTTATTTTACATGTGTTTGAATACATATAGACTATAACAATTTAGAAAGGTCACAAACATAAACTTACAGTGAAGTGAGCAACCCTTTTCAATCAAAAAGGACCATAAAGAAGTAAGAATATGGGGTGCTTGTAAACCATTAAGACATGTTGATAGTCACAGCGGTTGCCTCTCAAATGTTAGAACGTTGTAAAATCACTTTCGCACTACATGAAAATGTAACACTATTTTCTTACTTACGAACATACGTACCGCCTTTTTTCCCCATGTAACTTCTTAGTAGATATTTGATGGTCATTTTAATTTTTTTTTAAGTATGTAACGATTTTCTCTTATTTTTCGCTGGGTTGAATAATTATTGTGGAATGTCATACTATTCTGTTTTGTGTTTGTGTGTGCGATTCGTTGAATCGAGTGAGTGTTTTTCTATCACACGTACGCACACATGAACATATACACACACACACGTTCTTATAATGGTTTCGCAGATGAAAATTGATTTAATCTCGCTTTACTTGCTTGAAAAACGCATTTGCTTATGTACGTATTATTTTACACTGTAATTACGAAATTGTGGTATAAAGTGAAAATGTTTTCAGTTCAAAAATACATTTAATTTTTTTTGCTCAGAAATTAAAAAAAAATAGATTCAATACTCAAATAACCTAGGCTAGCTTAAACGCAAAAGAGGCATATATATATACATGCCTCTTGGAAATTGTCTTTTGTGTAAATTTGGTGGTGAATCGGAACCCTTAATCTACTTTAAAAGCGAAAATTAGTTTGTCATCCGATAAGTTCCAGAACATAGAATCAGAAAAAAAAATTGAATTTGAACCCGACTGATATGGCCTATCGCGTTTGACCCGACAATAACCCGGCACGACTGACAGATTACTGAAAGACCTTGACACTTGGGAAGCGGTATAAGTAGGCTCGGCTCGAATTGTGCAAGGACCATAGTAACTGCATCCATTAAACATGGCCGTTGTCTCCGCTGCTGTTTTTCTGGCGTTTGTCGCTGGTGTCTTCTGCGACTGTCCGTATCCAGGTCTGCCACCTCTTCCTGTCTTCGACAGAACTAAGGTAATACGAATCGCGTTTACGTTATGTAACCTACTGGGGTTAGGTGGGTTCGTCCAGTCACGCATTCAGATTTTCTCAACTGCCAGGTTAATATCTAAAAGTTTGCAAGTAGTTCAGAGTCTCGTAACTTATTTGGAGGTTTGAAAATTCTACTCATGTTACTTCTTGAATGCTTGAAGGTCAATTTTTCCCTACCCTACCGAACCCCGCAACTTATAGTAACCGCCTGAGACCTGTATTTCTTCGCAACACAGTCAGTCGCTAAAAAAAAGCTTTATTTGGTCTATCGATCAATCCGACCCGTGAAAATTTGCATTTACGTTTTATTAACGAATATTATCTATAGGCTGTTCTCAACAAGGCGATCCGGGTTCGATTCCCGGCGAGGTAGGGCCTCGGATTTTCGTATGTGGGAATCGTGCCGGACGATGCCGCTGGTCGGCGGGTTTTCTCGGGGATCTCCCGTTTCCCCCGCCAATTCATTCCTGCGCTGCTCCATATTCCTCCCACGTCACCCTTCACCAGCGCTTAAGACCTCGATGTGGAACGCTGACCAAAATATCTCACTCACTATAAGGTGTTCATTTTTAGATAAATGTACGGCGTAAGAGGAGGTGCGCTTAATTGCATTGGTGCAACTAAAAGAGAACATGTGTTAAACTGCAACTGGTGTCCTGTACAGTGGCCGCCGTGGATACCTGCTTGAAGTTACGTGTCTTGACAACATATTTGGTAGCTGCGACTGCATTAATAATGCATTTGTAAGGAAATTAGAAGATTACACACGCTTTCAGAACGCCCTTAACAGAACACGTGTTTTATGTCACAATCAATAACGAAGAGAATTAAAATAAAAACTTAACCTACTGACTTGAGCTACTTATATGACTGATCTTACCTATCAGTAGTTGTCTAGTGTGAAATGATGTTCTGTAAAGAATTTTTTCTTTTAATGAGACAAAATTATTTTACAGATATTTTCAATTTCCACGAGAAAATCATTTCTAATTTTGTCCCGTTTGCCTCAGGACATTACTAGTATCAAGCTACTTTATTACCATAAGAAAGAACCACATTAATTTTATATACTTTTTTAATAGCCTTAAAAATATAAACTAAGGGTCTTACTTTAAGACATTATAATTTTTAACACATATTAAGCAACTGAAAATGTGTTCATAATTTAAATGTGCGCTATATCACAAATTTAAATATAAAATGTATGCATGCACAATTCCCCTTATGATGACACGATCAGCCCTAAAAGCGTCAGTTTAAAATTGTAAGTTTCTCAAAGCAAATCTACAAAAAAAATATATACATATAATTTAAAAATAAATCTAGTCAACAGTTTTTGCGAACATTCCTAGGAAAATGTTTTCTCGAGTAACGTATTTCCGGAGAAGAACGATGCCGCCGAATCTCGTACGTTTAATTGCGTTGGAACAGATCACGCCTAACAAACGTATCATTCTGGGTAAATAATTGCTTCTAAAGTTGGCAAATTTCGTAACCTAGGCTTGTTTTGTTGTTTTTCCTTATTGTCTTCCAAAACTTGTAGATATATTTAAATTTCAGTTTTTAGCGTTTATGAATTAATCTATAGCGGATTCACACAACACACGTTAAAAAAATCTTCTTAAGAGTGAGCGATGGTCACCATCTTAATTTTTTTTTGTTTCATAACTTTTCTTCTGGGTTTTTGGAACTTTAACCTAACTACGGAATAGAATACATATTGATAGATATCACAAATCTTTATTTTCCGTTGTTGTTGTTACATATCAAATAGTAGTTAAGAAAGTAATAATAATTTTCTAACTGCAATTCAACCTGTAACAAATGTAACGACAAAAAGATATTTATGGTGTCTAAATCTCTATCAGTATGTATTGTATTCCGGAGTTAGGTTAAAGTTCCAAAAATATACCCAGAACACGGTCGCAGAAGAACGGTCTGGACACTCGCCTGTCTACCATTGTATTGCTTGACCCCCTTGTTGTTCGGCTGTAGTTCGCCAAGTTACCGAGAGTGTTGTGCATCTTTGGCGCTGCAATCGGAGCGGTCTGGCTCAAATTCCGCCCTTTTTTTTTCATTGTTTATATTATTAAGTAAATAAAGATTCCTGGAGCCATGCTTTAGGATTGTGAGCTAAGGAAATATTTAATAAATTGATAAAAAATACGTTTTGATAAATTGTTTATCTTTATAATGTAAACAATGGAAAAAAAGTGGGAGGGAAGTGGGCTGAGTTTGAGCCCGACCACCCTGATTGCAGCCAATGCTGCACAGCACTCTCCGTAACTTGGTGAACTGCAGCCAAACATCAAGGGCGTCAAGTTTTCAGGCGAGTGTCTAGACCTGTTCTTCTACGGCCGTGACCCTGAAGAATATTTATGACACAAAATACAAACATTCAAGATGGTGACTGCCACTCACTCATAAGAATATTTTTAATACGTGTTGCGTAAACCACGCTAAGTGGTACTTTGTCACAGCTGGCTGGAACATGGACGACACTGTGGTGGCCCAAAGAATATAAGACCTTGTACAAGTGTGGTACAGAGACCTTCACTGTTGACGGGAACCACATAGACTACAGAATCGAGCAATATGACATCACGTAAGTATTTTCTCTAGCAGTACAAACGATTAGTTAACATCGCTTTGGTCAAGGCTGCACGATGCAATACATACCGTAATCGTAGTTGTTTGTCACATTACATGTATTTGTAAATTCATTTATTAACATTATCATTATTTCATTTTTTCATTATTCCGGTTTCGTTAGCGACTATCGCTGCAATGTTACATTATTTGTGTAAACATTTATACGTCACTTAAAAACATCGCAACAGTTGCGGATAAAACAACAAATGCAGTAATATCATCAAATTAATATGCACGAAGGTACTGATATGAAACAATCAATCCATACTTAATAGTGAAAGGCAGAATCGCCTTATAATCGATAGCTAAAGTCGCTTTATTAAATATTATCTCTCATGTTAAAGTTAATAGTAATAATTCTATTTTAACAAATAAATAGGTGTATTGAGTTGCTTTAAAAAAATATTTCATATGTGCTTTTAAATGCAAACAGTTTCACAAGGCAAAAGGTTCAACATTTATATTTTTATAAATTTTTTTAATGACTATACTAGGGTAAAAACCAGCTTTTCAGATACATTGAAGTATTATTTACGCACAACAGCAATAAGCTTCGAAAAAGTTACATTTAAGAATCTGCAAGTTTTCTCAAACTATTTTTGTATCGTGTGATCAGAGCCGGTATGGTAGTAACCTTAACAGGGAAAAATATGTTCATACAACTTATTTATGTACCTTATTTCACTTTTCACAATTAATTTTCTGCTTAGTATCTGTTGTTTTATCTAAGGTACCTGTACCGAATACGGCCCGCTTAAGGTTCAAAAATCATGTGTGCCTAAGTCATTAATTATGTTACTTATATAACACATGGATGATGTAATACAGATATTTATGGATGATGTATGTTCATACTGGAAACTAGTGTGTATCGATCCCACATCGATCTCGACATTAACACACAATGACGACTAGTAGGCCATATTGAGAACTGGACCATATTCGGTACAGGTACCTTACATACCTTCCATGAAATCTTTGAAGCTAAAAATAACATTTTTATGTAAATCTAAGTACTTTTCTACTATTGTCTCGTTGCAGACAAGGAAACAGGACAATTAATACTGGGAACATTCGCCAGTGGGGCGAAGGTGGCAGATTTGCTGGTCTTAGGGATGGCTGGGACAACCGTGAGTATATTGCTTTATTTTCAATTTTGTGTTCGTATTAACAGCAACATTTCTCATCGAGGCAATTCTCTGGTAGTTAAATTTATTATTTATCACTGTAAGTTAAGTCTCATTTTCAGTTCGTAGTTTTAAGACTTTATCAAAAATCAAACGAACGTAGTTTTAAGGTTCAGTCAAAAATTTAATAAACTGTGTTTCACTCATAAACCTGTATGCTTAGAGAAGGGTGTTTGACGTACAACATATTAAATTTTAATTGTACAACCGTACAAATCTCGGACAACATAAACATATTTAATAATGCAGTTACAAAGTTGCTATGTGTCCGTTAATACTGTTACAATTTTGTGTCTTACAAACACAGAAAATCGGTTAGTTAATTCCCAGTATTTTAATAATTTACAATCACACAATTATTAGCTTTGATTTAACAATTGATACATTTGCCCAGATCAGGATACTCTCGTATTATTTCAGCATATAATAAGCCTACTCTTTATGAATTGACAAAAAGTAAACTATCATCATTGTTCTTCAATGACTAAAATTCAGCATTAATATTCTATTTTAGTTGTGTATTCTAAATCCAGTGGTGACTTTGAAGGAAGCCGTTTTGTGAAGGATGAGCGCACGTGGTTGGCTTGTAACCGATGTAAACATTATCCTTGTATTTACTTATGTAGAGATTTGACTGTCTTGAACTTAATAAGTTCTAGTGAATTGCTGTTATATCTCTGTTGTTCTGAAAATGTGGTCAGTTTTATAAATGCGGCTATCGTTTGTTTTCGGGCTGTGCATATGTGTAACTACGAGGACAAAACAATAGTTACTGGTTTCTGTGTTACAACTGATATATTATTTTCAGTTGTGAGGTGGGCCGTGGTTGGATTCTCTGAAAACAAATGGCTTTCATACGTGCAGTGCGTTGAAGAAACTAGCAGTGGTAAGTAATATAATAAATTTGTAAGACTTTACAGTCGGCTTCATAGAGTTGTAATTAACATTCAGGCTAACTCACTTCTTCGTCATGCCTTCAACACACATTGTCTACGCATATCGCAAATTTTATCCTCGTGATCTCTTTTACTGGTATTATTGAACATAAGTTAGACGTATTGATGGATACTATAACACTTTTTCCTCAAATGCTATTGGCGTTAATTAGCACATGTCGCACACATTTATCACACGATTAAGACTAATTATTTGTTTTATATTAAGTTACTTAAAATCATTCTAGGGTTTGTATCTTGTAATGTTAGTCATTAGGTAGAGTATAAAGTCAATTCAAATCAAATTGACTTTACGTCTCGTTGACAGCCAGGTCATTATAGACGGTTACAAAAACTAACTTTACAAATTACTGGAACTGGAGAGGAAACGGCCATGGCGTATGTGAAAGGATCCACCCCAGCAGTCGCCTGGAGTGATTCAGGAAAACTCAGGAAAACATAAATCAGGACAGCCCAAATACGGGAATTAAACCTGTGTACTTTCGAACGCGGGTCCTTCTTATTACTGTTGCATCACGTGGCTAGGTTTGGAGTGTAAAATGATTATATTGACCTTAAAATAAGTACATAAGCTTTTATTAGAGTTTTAATGTTTTTAGTCTTCGAATAGTCACATAAGTCACAAAAAGGGATTCTTTTATTGCGTTCATTTAACCAAAATGCCTCGAACAATTTCATTTCGCGCTAGTAACAGCTACAGCCAAACATCCTCCTAAAACCTATAGAGTAACAACTACATAGTGTGAAGACTAGAGATTATCAATAAACCTTCAAAACATTCAAATGAAGTTTATTTCACAGAAACAGTCACTGAATTAATATTGTCACCTACTTTATTTACTAAATATGCGACTCTTGTTTTATCAACTTAAAAAAATTATCTTGTGAGTGAATGAAGTCCCATATAATTCTTTTCGAGAAATATTTTTGTCAACAAATCCTAGAGGAAAATGTGAGCTACAGTTACGAAAGTGTTTGCTCCGTGTTCGTTACGCTCATGTCTGAACGAGTTGTTTCCTTTCTTTCCTCACAGAGAAGTCCTTCGTGCTGAAGAAGGAAGGAGCGGAACTCACAGCTGAAGACTTGGTAGCTGCTCAGGCGGCGAGACCAAAGCCAGCAGATTACTACGACACAGAAGATTACACTCAATGTTCTTAATAGAAACAACTTATCACATTGGACCATCAGTCCAAACAACCAGTTAGTTAATTCACATTTACCTTCGCACGTTATGTTTGTCTAAAATAAATTTTGGCTCTGCGTATTAATGTTCATTTTTCACACCTTTCTATTCACAGTTCCCTCGCCACTTGGTGTGAATCTGTAAGGTTTTTTAAATAAAAATGTAATACAATGTTAATTTTTTTACTGATACAGTTTATTATTTCCCCGGTTATTATTATCGACGATCACGAAACGTTTTCCTATTTACCATTATAACATAATTTTATATTAATGTGATGGTCACAACACTTTTACTATATCTTCTATTACTGACAGTTGAGATTCCATGACGAACAAGTACTCTATTTTAATAATAATGTGTTCATGAAAAAATATGTAAAAAGTAAAAAAAAAAAAAAAGTGAAAGTTTTGTAACATACTTCCACGCTGTATAAACAGTACTGTTAAAAAGGGAAGTAAAAAATTTCCTTCAATAACTAAACGTTTTAATGAAAATTTTTTTTCGTGTTTGGGAGTTACACATTAAACTTTTTTCAATGCTGTTTGGTCCAAACATAACAAATAATAATTTAAAGATTGACGTGGAGCATACATACATAATCAGATAACCACTTATGTTTTGTTTTGTTCACTCGCTAGGAAATAGTGATTTAAGTTTTTTTCAGTTAATATATTTAATTATGAACCCATTGTACTAAAGTATAATTGTTGTTAGTAACGATTTAATGTATGAAAATTAATGTATGGTAGTAGATGGCATTATCGTGTATTTGCTGTCATTATGACAGAGATACATTTTGCTAGAAGTATTTTGTGAAAACGAAACAAATTAGCTTTTGTTAATAAATACCGTCGCTCACTTCTCTAACTCAATTTTCTTTTTATTCGCCTGCAATTTCAGTTAGAGACAAGAAGAATACTGCACATTTATACATTTGCCATTACTACCTACTTAATTATATTCCGTTTTTAAACTGTTAGTGAGTTATTCGCTGCTATTTCCAATTAAATGATTTTTTTAATATGAGTTTTATATAAAATAACGTTAAAAGGATGCAAACCCTACCTAACTGCAAGGACACAGTGTAATACTATCAACTTCGAAAATTTTAAAATAACTGTGATAGTTTGCACAATTGTTACGTTTTAGAATATAGTAAACACCATCGTATCTCTGCCCTTTTTTATTTTAATTTTTTTTTACGTTTGACAATTCTACGACTGCAAAATTGTTGTTAAAAATAAAATTTCATATTATCTATAAATACTGTTTGCTCGTTTATTACAACCTAAGACTATAAAAATTAGTTGTTGGTTGTTGTTACTAGCAATTGAATGGTGAAAAAGAATTTGGTTTTAAAGTGCTATGAAATTATACTATACTGTACACACTTAACAACAAAAGTAATTTATTTGTCATACTTATGTCTAGTAGTATATAAATGCAAATATCCATATTACATTAATCAAGTAGTTGAATTTTTTTCCATTGTCCAATAATCTCTGTACTTCCACACGTAATAGTATTGTTCATGAATTGCATGATAGTATACACAAGTAAAGTAAGTAAAAAATTTACTACGGTACGTCTGTACACTTGTACTTTCCATGTTCACGATAACGGACATATCAAGAAAGGGTACTTACGACTGCCATTTAAATATTTATTTCTGTTTACGGAGGAACTAGTTTTGTTGCTGAAACTAAATAATACTATGGTTTTTATTTCGTTATCCCAGAGTGGTAAGCACAGAGTAATTATCACGTCGCTGCACGTAGAATTTCGTCTGTATAGTTAAAAAGTTGTTAGACCGTGACTTCCGTCCACTTTGCTTCCTGAAGATGGGTGCAGTTGTCAGTTAACTCCCGAAGCTTCCCGTCCAAGGAAAACTGCTGGATTCTTCTGTGTAGTCACTGAAATGCCGTGAATAATGTATATTTGAATTCTTGCTCTTGATTCATTGGAGGCAAGGCTTTTATTTATAGTTTTTTATTTACTTTTGATGATATTAAATAATATTTAAACTCAGGCGAATCACATGACCAGTGTACAATATCATGAATTTCATCTTAGTAGTTGTAAGTAAAAACATTTCGAGTGATACCATCTAACTTTTTTTTCTATTTCAAGTACTACATGAGTTGAAATTAAAAAATAAAATTTTAATGCTTCCCTTTATTTGTTAACTTGGATTAATTTTCCACCACTGCAATGGTTTTGTTAGCTGTTATTTCATGTAACATAGAATGGAATTTGCTGCAAATAATGAAAATTTTTTTGCACCTTCAGCTACCTTAGATTCACGTTTGTTTTGTAGGATGTGATTTGTAAATAAAATGTTGCAAAGATACTACAAAATTCTTTATTTACAAGCTGCAAAGAAATGCATTTAACATTTACAGTATGTACAGTACATTAGTCTTCAAAAATATATATTATGTACTACAATATAATGGTCAAAACAAAGTGTAAGTTTTCCAGTAAGAAACAGTGGGATACTGGCCACTTACTAAGCATAAAATTCTAATTGAGTGAATACATCATCAATGGAATTAGCACTTAGAGACGCAGCTCGCAAAACAATATTAGTATAATTACTTTTGAAAGTTCTTTTTAAGATATATCGTTATAAAAATTTGCAAATAAAATTCTCGAAGATAAAGTTATATAACAATAATATCTAATTTTTTGTATTATTGTTACACAATGCTCAATAATTTCATGTCAATTTTTATTTCAATCAATAGAATAACAACAGTTTGTTCATAGCCATGGCATAAAAATAAAATATGTAGGCTTTACACCATACTTTGTTTTAAAACTGGCGTTAATGTGAGTTGCGGACAACTTCCAAAAAAATCTACACCTTTTCTGGAGATAATACAAGAAATACTGTAAATTTCTCAAAATTTTAGATGTGATAAGATTTTGACACATACTCAGAAATATAAGCTGTTATTTAACGAGATAAATACATAAAATTTAATTTGAACCGTTAAAAATATATATTTCCTTTGAATGTTCAATGAATGTATAAAAATATTACAATTTTAATATATGTATCTAAAAATTACAGTATATCACAAATATCTTTAATGGCCACAATTTAATCAAAGTTACGAATTTTATGACTGTTAATAGTATTTTTTACGAGCAAATCAGATGAACGGCTCGAATGATAGCATATTTATACGAATTACGACATTTATCATTGCTTACAAGACACTGTTGTATGGGAAAGCGTAAAATTATGTATATATTAAACACATATTATTTTCTTTGCATCAAAATATGTTATACAAGGCACAAGCCTACGCACTCCCGTGCTGTTGGAATGTTGGACATGCAATTTCCAGAATTGTTTTCTGTTTGCTGTGCACAGCATGTGCGTAAACGCCCTCTCTGTTAATAAGTGTAGAGTCAGTAAACGCAACGTACATCTTGGAACAGTTTTTCGTAAATAGTAAACAGAGCAACGACAAGTGCAGCTGATTTTTGGTGAAAATAATTTTGACCTAATTTGGTTCAATGGCTTACATAGCACACGTGTAGCACTTCTTCATGGTTACTGACAGGTTGTTTTGTGCAGGGGCGTCGCTTATTCCACTGCGCCAATAAGAGAACGGTTACTGCGACACAGCACGTCTTTGATTTGCAGACAGAACCTCAAGACGCCTTGAGTTAGAAACATCCACTCACTGACCATGATACAGAGCTGCAGCTGTGAACAAAGTTGGTGCAACATTTTTTTTTACCAGAAAAGTTAATGGTTACAACAATTATTAGGGACCTCTGTTTTTCGTGAAAATAATTTTGCCCCAATTTGTTTTAGTGCCTTGTATACCAATGGCGTAGCCAGTATTTGGGTTTCGGGGGAGGGGGGGGGGTCCAAATGGGGAATTTTACAGGAACACCGATCCCAAAAGTCAAAGCGGGAGTCCGGGGGACCTTCCTCGGAAAAAATTTGGGTTTCAAGGTGCAAAATGGTGCTATTTAAGCAGTTTTAGTATCGAAAAATTGAATATACCAGTGGTAGCAATATAGCAATATTAAATTTTTTTAAAGATGAAAAATGTTTGAGTGAAGAATACTACTATTATAATGGTCGCTCTGAATACTCCCTAACAGATTTACTAGTTTACTAGTATTAATCTATAGAAAATGTAATTCATAGATACGAAATTTAATGTTAAAATTTTTTGTCCTTCATATTTCGGGGGAGGGGGTGTTTGAACCCGGAACCCCCCCTCGTTCCTTGTCTACGCCCTTGTCACGTACACATCTGCAGCTCTACTTTATGGTTGTTGGCAGCATGGCTGTGTGGAGGACAGTATCTCATTTGACTGAGCCAATTACGATAACGTTCCTGCAACACCACACATCTGTGACTTGCCGGTAAAATTCTTGGCTCGTGAGGGTTAAAATATCCAATCACTGACCACGAAGCAGAACTGTATATGTGCACGTAAGGCACCGAAACAAAGTATGGCAAAATTATTTAAGCCAAAAACAAGGGTGCTAGTAATGACATTTGTGCAGATGTCGAGTGTTGACTTCAATATCGGTCAAGTCCCGAGTTGACCGGTCGCCCGCAAAACTAACGGTTGCGTGTCTCCGCGGTTATTACACTTCCCCTCCACCCCCCTCCCCAAGCAAATCATAAAGACGTAATCGGGTGCTGGTGCCTACTGCATGTCTGCACGCCCACACGACATTAAAATGCTCGATGGTTATCTAACTACGTCGCGTGCTGCACGTCATGTGACTGAGAAGCAGGCGGAATTCGTGTAATACAGTTCGTGTTCGGCACACAGTTAACACGTCGTGCGAGTGTTACCGCGGCGGTAACCTCAGTCAGAACTGTCGTAACTGACCAAATCGCACATCAAATAAAGCTTTTATTGTCCTCGACCTGAAAATCAACATAGTAAATAAAAGTGAATCTTAAAAGGCCTACTAAAATACGTTTTAAGATTGGATTTCATTTTATTTTAAATCAGCAGTTATCATTTCATAAAATATATCATCATTATTAATATTACAATTTGATATTGCTGCTAATTGTATATGTTAACTCAAAAACAAAGTCACACAATTTATTTGTTGGTAATTAAAAAAAAAAAAATATTAAGTTGTGCAAGGCAAAACCCGAATGACTGACACAAATATGGTTATAGATTGTCTAAAAAAATTTATTTCGTAAACTTAAACGCTACTTGTACGTGACACGAATATGATATTATTAGTGAGGAAATAACATCAAACATGTCCAACTACGGCTTGTCAGGCAGAGCGTGCAGAGTGACCATGAATTAAAAGGACCATATACCGGATGTGATTTCCTCGTTTAGATCACAAGACCATGAGAGCTATCACGCTCGGGAAGAACCCCGTAGCCTCTACATGCGTATCATTATCCTGTTGTACAGTTATTTTATGGTGGTTATTTACGGGACTTTAAACGATAATACTGTAATTTATTATATTTGTGGTAGGATGTAGTAAAAACTAACGCAGAATTTAATTTCTTTTATTTACGTAGCAGGGGAGAATTTTTGGAGTTAAATCAGTCTGGAATAGCCGTCTTAAAGCAATTCTGAGTGGCCCAAAAATCATTATTAAAAACCGTGAACTGTATTTTTAGAAATGTGCAGCAGTCATAGTTGAAGGATATGTTGTTTTCGTGGGAATAGGTGAAAGAGTTCCGTGTAAAAATAACACGCGTGAGACGCTACAACAACGTCGACACACCAACTACCAATCAGTGTGGGTGTATAGTTTCATTTGTACGTATCTCATTTAACAGCCGTGCTACATTTTATAATCTCGTCCGCGTACGAATAATATTTGAAAATATGTTGGTATCGGACAGGTACACTTCCGTTTGTTTTATGCGTTTTTTGTGTTTCTCTCGTGAATGTGAAAACAGCCAAAAACGAGCTTTTTCATCGTCATTCTAAAGCAAGAAAATTCCGTGGCAGGATTTTTAAAGCACCAGATGGACATTGAGCATCCGTTTTTCTACATTATCACGTGACAAAATGATATGTGCGACCCGACGGCAGAGACTGCCCCAAGTCCAGTACTTTGCACGTAGAGGCTATGACGTATTCCACGCACATTCTTGATCGCCTTTACCACTTCGACGATTATCAGCATTGGATACGCTTCCAGACGGCGCTAAAATTAAAATATTGCACTGAAAGTAAAGTCGAGAATAGATACAAACATTATAACAAAACAAACCTAAAAGGTTCGTTACTGACATGGTAACACAACACACACGTTTAACTTTTAAAAAATGAAATAAAATTAAAAGTGTCCGCTGTCAGTTGTAAAGTCGCCAAGATGTTTGACATACTTTAAGCCAATTTTAGTTATTCAAATGTTTTATTTTTAAAACAGTTAAACATATAGGCGTCTCTGACAAAGAAAAATCCTCTCAATCAAGTTTTAAACCCTCATGAAGGTTGCTACTTCAGTAACAATATAATAAAGTTCATTTATGATGTTTTTATATGCAGTACAATCTTATTTAAACTGAGTTTATAATGGCAACATAAACAAATGAAGCAAATATATGTATAAAGTTGACAATAGCAAGCAATACTTTAAATTCACTCCTCCCGAAAGCTAGTTCAGTTGTTTGCGCGTAGAGACAATATGGTACATTACGGGCGTGTAAATTTTCGTCTTTGTCGCTTCATTGCTTCTCTCTCTATCGCGGGAGGGGGAGGGGGGTTTCCAAATAGACAGTCGCCTCAATATATAAGGCTCCACAAACAGAACTCGTGTTAGTGACAACTAACTAGTACAATCATAAAAGGTCCTGGGTTTCAGGTAACTACCAGCCTCCATAACGTTTATCTTAATATATGGACGGCATTTTCATAACGTATATCACTGTACAGCTACTTCATAACAGCATACTGCCTGCACAGTAACTAAAACACTACAAAGACCATTTAAAGATTGGTTTATTATTTACAAGAAATTGTTTACTAAATTATATACAATTTTCTTTTGTAAAAATACGTAAATATTGCAGTATTCGTTTATTTACAAACAATGTACCTTATAGTTCACAAAATTATTCAAAGTGTGACAAAAATCACCGTAAATGTATAAACATTTATAACTTAGCCTGCACACATACTCTCCTTCTGAAAGTTGATTATCGCGTATTATTAATACACGTCGCAAGACGTTTCAATCCAAATAAATAATTACTTCAAGCGTAGTATAGAAACAAATTACGGCAGTGAAACACAATTTAAACTCCCGTATACAAATATATTTGGCTTTCCTAGTCGCTCTATCATATATTAATAAACGCCAGTAATAAAAGTTAACTGACGTTATGTGAACCACAAGGGCGGGAAGAAAGAAAATTTCCAGAATGCGAAATCAATTTATTGTGGTTTTCAATAAGTACCTCATTACATTTTGTTTCCATTGTGAATCGCGTTATTTCTGTTAGGTTGTTACTTAGTTATTATTTTTTGTTATTAGCAAATCCATTAAAATTTTAATTTTCGCGTGTCACTATGCAGAAACGATTGGGTGTAAATGTTTTATAAGGCGGAAAGCAATCGAGGGTAACGTATATGAGATGTACTCTGTAAAATCATCTACGTAGTAAAGTAAAATTCTTTACACAAAATGACAGACAACGCACAGCTTAAACCGGTAGGTCTAGAAGCATGACATTTTGCATAGGAGTTACTTACATGACACAGCTAAAAAAATATTTTTGAAAATATATCCCCTAAGGGTGTTAGAGTGGAGACAGTTGTTTTGATATGCACCATCGACACACGCATTGTCCCTAGTAAAATAATAGAATGTTTGCTGCCAGGAACAATTGCTGGCCCCGAAATCTCGTAAATTTAATTTCGGCGCAACAGGTTACTTACGCTAAATAAATGCAACATTCTGGGTGAATGTTTGCTCGTAAAGTTGGCAGATATTAGGCTTGCTGTTTTGAAGTTTTTCAAAAACGCGTAGATTTAAAATGGCGTCTTTAGGCTTCATTTATTTGCCACACTCTCTTGGCTATCACCACTAAAATCCCTTTTTAATCATACGGCAATGTTTGTACCAATAAGTAGGAGATGTATATAATTTGTTCACTTGAGAAACTAAAACATATTTAAAAATCTTAACAATACAACGTATATATTTCAAAAAATTTATATTTAAATAAAAGTTATGAAAACGCTATTTTCTAGAATTTGTACAGAACACTTTTCATTTAATACATAACAATTCACGCAGCTCCTAGTTATTAACCTCTAACTTTAAACAACATAAACTGCACAGTCAACAAAGTTTCACTTTTCTTTGTGCATGTGCTTTAAAAAATTCAGATAAGGTGCTTACTTTGTACTAGATATGTTGTATTTTTGGTATGGAAGTTTAGACCTAACCACGCACGAGCCAAAGTAAACAACATGTTTCCTCATGAAAACGGACAGTTGCGTACATATTTTTAAAACGTTGATAACAGAATGATATACTATTATTTGTGTTAACCATGTTTCAACTTTTAAACCTTTTAATGTATACAGCATTTGGTTTTCCAGTGATATAACATTTTTGGATCAAACAGTTTAAGCAAAATGATGTAAAAATCACAATTTAAAATTATTAAGACGCACAAATAATACAAAACACAAACTATTTACAAACAATCGAACAAGAGTGACTGAAAATTAGTGTCTTATTTCTTTGTAAGACATTCTCAACAAACCTTATCTTTCATTATGCAAATGTGAGATTTTTCTTAATTTTTTGTCTTATTGAAAATTTATGTATTTTAATGGTAACGTAACTTGAAATAACTCACGGCTAAAATGCATGTAGGTCGGTGAACTAGGTTTTATTATTTGTACGTCCCTAAAAAGGTAAAATATAAATTACTACAGAGACCTTTCATAATGCAAAATTTTCGTGATACGAAAATTTTTATACTAGAATATTGAAGTTAAAATATATGTCTTAATGTTGAACGTTAGTTGCAACAAATACATAAGCTTTTAATGGTGAAATGAGCACTTTTGATGACCATACCGTGAAAAAAAAAAAAAAAAAGTAAAAAACTCATTTCACTGTGGGCTCAAAGTTTAACTTCTGAGTACACTGAAGACCGTACACAACTGCTGTGTTTATATTAACAAGTGGAGGGAATATATAGTAAAACAGGGTAAGATTATGCCAAGTGGGTTGAGATTGTGACAAATTATGTATGTAAAATAGTATGTCATTTTTTTCTTGAATTCTTTTTGAATAGATTAAGAGATTTGATTTACTCTTCAGGACTATGTACACGCGCGCACACACACACACACACACACACACACACACACACACACACAGGCTATTCCAAAATTAGTGGTCGTAAATCACATGGATAGTAGAGGGTGCGAAAATAAACGATATTTGTTAATGAACATTTGTCCAGAAATGACAACCTGCGAGGTACAGGGGCAAGCAGGCGCCAGTCTTGTGGCTGAGGATGAACTAGCGTATACGAGCGGCGGGCTGCAAACTACTCTTAGCGCATGGTCGAGTATGAAACACCGCTTACCTTCACAAGCGCCTACATATCAGCAACCCACTCGACTGTACTGGCGCCTTGGAGTGTGCGGAAATGAAATATGCGCACTAATGTTTACACATGCAGCAGTTCCTGACAATCGTTCACTAACAAATTATGAATATTTGATAGTTTACTGTCATCCATGTCATTTACGACCACTAGTAATAATTTTGGCTACTTACCGACAAAAGTCTTCTAAAGAGCTCGCTTTACTGCTAATACACTATAGAAAGATGTAGTCTGTTCAGGATAAACTGAGTACTGCCTACAATTTTCAGACAGCCATTATATCTTTTTTTCTTTTTTTTTAATTCGAAGACTTGCACGTAACTAAAAAAACTAGTGTAAATATTTCACAACTCCCAAAACTATGCTTCTACGGCCCCAGTCTGTACATTTCATTGATAATTTTAAGTGTTGGGTAAAGTGAACCGCCTATAATTATTTCTGTAGTAAACGCCCTAGACACTGATGCGGGAGGTAGGCTACTACTGGAGGTCATCTTGTGTTGTGTGCGCTGCGGCGCGGGCGTCAGGCGACCATCACCAGGGTCAGAAGAAGGGCGAGGAGAGGTGCAGCGACGAGGGTCGTAGAGTCGTTGCAGGCGTCCGTGGAGCAACGCGTGCAGTTGGTGTGGACGCTGACGTGCCGGCCAACCACGTGCTGCTGCATGCGGTCCGTCGCCAGCTGCATCAGGTCGCGGCAACGCTCTCCGTCACGTGGCACGCACGCCCGGTACACGATCTGCGTCCTGCCGCTCGGGTGCGTAGCTGCCACACACATCACACACCCCTTCCTCAGTATATACTTTACCCATTACTATAGGGACAGGGACATTTCGCGAATTCAATGACCCGCATGCTAGGATCTATCGTCCTATGAATACTCAAGCCCCGTCTATTAGATCACTGTCTGCTGTTCCACTGAGTAGCAGCTGGGCTTGAGTATTCATAGGATAGATGATTCTAACATTTCGGGCATTGAATTCGAGAAATTTTCCTGTCCCTACCAATTACAAACATTTCCCTACACATTAATATTTTGTGTGGCAAAGAAGTAGTGTTGGTGTTGGTAAGGAGTAAAATGTATACAGGTTTTCTTCGGCAATGTTTGGTTTTGCACCCAGCATAAGCACCACGATTATGTATGATGGTTTATCGCGGGAAACTCGACTGTTTGCTGGATGCCAACACACGTTCGGCTTACTAGAACATTACAGGCTTTAGCTGGTATTTGGAGCTGTTACCCTATTTGACTGAGCCAATAAGAATCCCGATATCGTAATGTTTTATTGTTGCTATTGGTATGCAGACAACTACGTTGTGTCAGAAGTATAGGTATCACCGAGTCATATACACTGCAAGTAACTACAGCGTTTTCAAGGGTACCGGTATGCTGGCACAAAACATTTTCGCGATAAACCATAATCTCTAACCAAAAATTTATCCCCTTACCGAAACTAGCGCTGCTAGTGACGGAAATTCTACCATACCAATCTCGTACATACATTTGTATATCTTCCTAACCAGAGGTAATAAACACCGTCAGTGACCCCAAAACTGTTAAAATGTGTCCTGTTTCCTACCGCTTCGTTGGCTCACAAAACACCAATTCTCATTTGTTAGGGATGGGCAGTTTTTGATCCGTTCCTTTCGTCCTCTCTTTTTTTATTTTCGTCTTCTTCGGTTTGTATTCATCGGAAACAAGATCGCGTTGGGCTTTTCATTCGTCCGGCCAATATCGCCAGAGGTCACTTAAGTCATCCTTTCGATGCTCTTGCTTTCGAGGAGTTGAGAGGGTTAAGTTGCCTACCAGTGATGTTTGATTTCGGCTTTCTCCGTATACTATTTATACTATGTTTTTGTTAAAAACAACTAAATATGATAAACAGCCGTCATTAAAGTTATGAGTGACCGTAAATACTTATATTTAACAAGCGTTCAGTTTCGTGAATTTTTCTGAATTATCAAAATGTTGCCTGTACACGGATCAAATAAACGTAATAATTATCTGTACTTTTCGTACTTACATTTTGTAATTGTGTAAATAAATTACTTTCGTTCATAATGTCAACAAAAACTATTTACTCGCACACAAGGTCATGCAGTTTCGTTTCAAAACTAATACTGAGTTGTGCAAAATAGCAACTGTTTAAAGATAATTCATGACTTAAAATAAAATACTCACCATTTTATTACACCTCAACTATTTTACCAAGCTTCAAATTGAGTTATATTTATCAAGTCATCTGCTAAGTTTGCCATACTTCTAGACGAGACGAGAGCTCTAATACGTTCCATTAACATCATGCTCTTTTCGACTTCGTGCTCTCGCAAGCGCAAATCTCGATGAGCAAAATGAGAGACCGAATGGAGCAAAACTTTTACTTCGCACACCCTTAAAGCGTTTACAATATATCAAGAGGCTAGAGTACAATTTAAACTCGAGTCGTTTAAAAAGTGTTCCAAGTAATAGTTGGTTTCGTCCAAAAACAGAACCGAGCTAATTGATCGCATGCTTTCGATAGCAACCTGACTAACATCTAAATAACCAATTGTAACATGGCTTGAGTACATTTGCAACCAACAACTCTAAGATACTAAGCAGCACTTAGGGCAGGGTACAGGAAGGTGGGAGGGGGGAAGGGTTATGAGTAAAGACAGGAAAATTTCGTGAATTCAATGACCCGCATGCTAGACTCCATTGTCCTATGCATACTCAAGCCCCGTCTATTCGTTCATTGTCTGTTGTTCCTCTGAGTAGCAGTTAGTGAACAAATAGTTGGGGCTTGAGTATGCATAGGATAGTTGATTCAAACATTTTCCTGTCCCTAGCTATGGGGCGTGGCGGGAACGCACCTACGCCGACGACCTTGGCGCACCACATGCGGTCAGCGGTGACGGGGGGCCCGCGCAGCTGCTCGTCTTCGGCGTCGTCGTGACTTTGTTCGCCGCTGTCCTGCAGGTGGCGCAGTGACTCCAGGAAGTTGGCGTAGTGGCATTCAGTGAGGTGCTCTAGGCCGTCGTCCAGGCGGCAGTACTGGTCCTCCGAGGGCTCGCATCTTGACTCGTAGCAGCGCACCGCACCGCCCATGCCTGCAGTCACACACGACACTTCAACCATCACACGGACGCCTCATTAAGGGCAAGAAGTCGAACGGACGGCTGGAATACTCAATTGTCGATAAAATCTAAACTGCTCATCATATAATTCTATGGGATTTTTTGTCGAGTAGATATTCTATTACCGAACGTTTATTTATGTAACACTGGGTGGTAGTATGCTTTGCTTTCGAGTAAAAAATTAAAGATGGTATTCAGAAAAATAAGACATAGAAACTACAAAATCGATAAAAATGGAAAACGGTACTGTTTATAATTTTAGTACGATAATATCCAGGACTTTATAGTAACAGAAATTCAAGAAATATTCGCCTTTTGAGTTTAAAGTAATTTTACTCTCCGAAAACCTCTGTGCGAGTTTTTACGGATGTTAAAATTATCTAAGAATCAAAACGCAAAACATTTTTGAAATTCTGTTGTTATAGAGTCCTGGATATTATCGTACTAAAAATCATTAAAATTACTTTTTTCCATTTTTATGGTATTTGTGACTTCAATCCCTATTTTTCTAAGTATTGTTTTTAATTTTTTACTCGAAAGCAAAGCATAGACTTACTACCACCCAGTGTAAACGTTCGCTAATAGAATATCTACTCAGCAAAAAGTTCTCATATAATTATGAGTGCTTCAGATTTTATCGACAATTGAGTATTCTAGTTGTTCGCTCGACGCCTTGCCTTTACATACCCCATAAGGCCATGATCTTTCATTTATTTCAAACAATTGCAAATAACTCAATTGTTTTTTAACCAAATGCTTTGAAAAAATTTGAGACTGTGTACAGTCAAACGATACACAATTTTGCCAGAGCGGTTTTTAAAAACAAAGTATCGTTTGCTAGAAACAAATGATTTTGCTTCATTTTGGCTTATTTTGACAACAAAATATGTGATATTTCAGGGGCAACATTCTAAAAATCCGTTTGGTGTATTGCAACATAAAAATTCAGATACAAACGATTATATATAAGGGTAAAATCTGCCAGAAGGAAAGTTTGATATATGTATTCACTTGCGTTAAAAAATATATATTTTCGAAACCACTGCAAAACTAAAGAGAGAGGCCCTAACATCTTTCCACAACATTTTTTTCAATGGCTTACGTACATTTCTGCAGTTTTGCGTCGTGATTATTGGCAGAATGTCTTCGTATAGACGCGTTGTTTATTTGACTGAGCCAATCAGAACAAGGGTCCTGCGACACCACACGTCTGCGATTTGCGGATAGAACACCAAGGCACTGGGAGTTTAAACATCCAATCATTGACCTTGAAGTTGAGCTGCAAGTGTGCTCATAAAGCATTGAACAAGTTGGAACAAAAATATTTTCGCGAAAACTGCCGATCCCTACCCATCACGTCTCGCTCCTCACCGTTCACACAGCCAAAATGCGGCTATATTAAGTAACCTGCTGGGGTTACCATGTAAATAAAACATTACAAATCTAGGCTACATTCGTAATAAAACATGAACATAACACATGAAGCATGTCCGCACAGATTCACCTCAGACTATATTAAACCATATTCGCGCGCAATACAGGAGCGTCTGAAATTATTTGAGATATCTGTGGCATTAGTTTATTTTTTATTTATCGCTGTCGCAATCTAATAAAAATGAAGAAAAAAATGTGTTACTGCCCTTCGAGCGACATCGTTTAACTAATCTCTATATAGGTGTAAAAGAGAACAATGAATGACAGACTGACATATCTGGACCTAGAAATTAAAACTTTTTCGTATGGGTTCTCTTTAGGTCTAAGGCGAGCACTAAGAAGGATTTTTTTTTTCTCGAAATTCGTCTTCTACGGTGGGGAAATGTATTTTATATGACTCGTCTACTGTACATAGCACAAACCCAAATAAGTAAGGATCACAAAAACATTATTGTTACTAGTATCCCCCACAGACATGACCTTGTAGAAAACTCGTGTGTTAACCTAGCCATAAAGGACACAAACTGCATGTATGAATCTGTTTGCAGCAACTATAAACATGTTAGCTATATTGATATTAATAGTCTAAGTAGGGATCTTCATACCAGACAGGGTCAACAC
>PNEQ01000911.1:56975-110089 GCA_003012365.1 Medauroidea extradentata
GTGTTATAATTGTCTTGTTCTAAAAAATAACAAAAATTTTATGTGTTATGTTTGCAAGCTTTTTATATGTATTTTATTATGCAACAGTCTTTATTGTACAATATGTGTATTGTTATTGCAAAATTTTGACATGTCCTATATCATAATTGCTGTATGATCAAATTGGACGAAAATAAATTGAATTGAATTGAATTGAACCCGACGGCCTATCGTCGTGACATTACTTCAATGGGTCAATCATAAAAAAGCACATTAGCCTATTTAAGGGTTTTTCGAAATTAAACCTTTAAAGGGTGAAAAGACCTGGCATTTTTTTCGATTATTATCTATATCTATCGAACTTTTGGGGATACAGGGTTGCTATTTACTTCAAAATGATGCTGATGTGAATACCCATAAAGAAATTTTTTCGATTTTTCGAAATTTGACTCCCAAAGAGTAAAAAGGAGGGAATGTGTTTTTTATTAATCGTCTGTACAGCTCAAACCCAACGGCCTATCGTCGTGATTTTTACTTCAATTAGATACGTATACAAATGTATAATATAAGACTTCAAGAAGTTTCGATATTATTTAACTAAGGAGGTGAAAAGACGTGAAATGTGTATTCGATTATTGTTCCATAACTATAGAACCAGTCGAGATACATCGAAGTGATGTTTGCTACAGAATGACGTTAGGAAGGTAAGATGTGTTTTCGATTCGTGATGTGTATGTTCTTATATATATATATATATATATATATATATATATATATATATATATATATATAGACACACACACATATATATATATTTTATTATTATTTTTTATTTATTATACCGATTTTTGTGCCACTCAACAGCCGAGGCCAATAACAGAGTGACACATACAAAAAACATGTAACATTACAAATGACATACAAAAAACACAAAACATTTCAAACGACATACAAAAATGTGATTATTACACAAGCAACATTAACACAAACACATAGACCGACAATACTAACACAAAAAACACAGGAAGAGGAAAGACATTAACAAAAAGAGGGGACAATGTACCCCGATAATTATCTATAACCAACCTAGACCTAGTGTAACTGTTTGTAAAGAAAAACAGATTCAACTTTTATAATGTCTTGATAAATTTTGGAATTTGATTTTCCTTCCAATGAAGGGATCAAACTCACTAAATGATTTATTATACATTAGAACATATCGTTTAACTAGATCCATTTCTTTATTAGTTGTACCAAAAGTACCACTACGCGAATTTTGCTCACTTATATACTTGAAATTGTGTTTATTGATTTTTCGGAATTTGATACCCAAGGGGATGAAAAGTTATGGAACTGAAGGAAAGGCGTTTTCAATTAATCGTCAGTATTTTGAAATCAACAAGTTATTGTCGCGGTTTCCACTTAAATTGGACGCCCATACAATAGCCTTATTGTCTATAAAGTTTTTTTTTTTAATTCGATCCCTGAAAGGTGAAAATACATGCAAGGTGTTTTAGATAAATAGAGTGCTCTTGAATCCGTCGAAATATAGTTTATTTTCGTCTTATGATGTTTACTACGTAAATGCCCGTAAATAGATTTTAGAACTTCAGAGCTGTGGAGAAATGAAAATAAGTTTTTAAATGAACCGTCTGTTACACTTTGACTCAATGGGTTGTCGTCATGATTTTCGCTCAATTGGATACTTTTACAAATTTTTAACACGTGACGGTAAGATTTTGCAAAGTTCGATCACTAAAACGGCGGAAAAGCGTCTCACGTGTGTGTATATATACTTATATTTGACACCCTTATGCATATATAACCTTAAACAACGAGCGTCAAATGGGGAAAAATTATCCTCGTTAAATATGCTGTAGATATATATGATACGTTAACTAATAGCAAAAAACATATTTTTTCAGCTTAAAGCAAACTCATCGCAGACGATCTATTTACGACTTTCGTCGTGATAGATATACAGTATATCCTATAATTAATATTTACTTTTCACTAAACAAGTAATAAAAGAGATTAAAAATAAGCTGGCGGTGTTCAAATTTGTCTACACAGAAGGTTAAATAACTGATTTTGTTGTGGAGCTATATTTTAATTAGATATTTTGTACTGACGTGTTGCAGTTCATGATACAAACGCACACTGACATGTAAAATAATTTACTGTGTCTGTGTGAATACTTTATGTAAGCCCTGTACAGCAGCGAGTTGCGAAACATTCCCTTGCCTCGTGCGTCGGCGAAACAAGTGGTATATGGGCGGTTCTTGGCGTGGGCGGCGCTGCGTCTAGGGTTTCACGTCGTTAAGTGACCTTGTAAAGTTTACAAGACCAGCTGAGGGAGTTTTTACGCGCTAGTTCTGGTGCAGGATGTGGTCACAATGAGAGAGTTTTAAACAATTATTACGTTTTTGAACCCGCTAGATGTTGTAAGAACGCTTTTTTCATTTTACTTCACATCCGCAAAGTAGTATAACATATTATTTATTTACAAGCTTTTGTATGTTGTGTAAATTACGTTAGCCGTTGAAAAATACTTGGCTCTCACGTCAATCATTGCAGCAGTATATGAATGTTCAGTAATAAAATATTTATACTGATGAACTTAAAACGTACTCTGCAGATATTCCACAGATTTATCTCTAAGTCATCTTATAGTTTACGGTGTAGTGATCATGAACCTAGCTAGATATTTGTAGGTCAACATAAGTGTGAAATTACTATATTTTCCAGGTTAGGGTCAATATATTTAACTGCAGCGAGTACGGGTATGAAAGAATTAGTTTTTGTCGACGAACTCTTAATCCTTAAATTATTAACTTTGTCCACATTACAATATGTGATTCCTGGTTTTAAGTGGTTACTAAACAACAATGGCTACAGGCTATGTTTTACGGTAGAACGCCCTTAAGGCACCCGCCTACTGGCCGTGTGTTTGTGTGAGTGAAGCACGGTGCCAAGGGTGCTTGCTGTTGACTGGCTCGTCTAGCGCGGTATCACCTCTAACGTTAATCTTTGAAACGGCGTGCTGCGTGGTGTCATAGATAACTCGCCTGACTGACACTTTCAGCGGTGACCCCATGTTTTATTGGTAGAAAATTTTAAGTAATGTCCATTGCATGTTTCTAGAGTAGTTTCACACGGGTTGGAAAAGCTGTTTTTAGCCACTTTGAGGAGCTCCAAAATAACTTTTCTAATGAACATGAAGTTTTCAAACTACCTTTCCGTCATCGTTTGGACTGTGTTTCTTTTCGTACTTTCACACAATGAGCACAAGTGTAATAGTTTAGTAAAAACAACTATTTGCAAACACACTGCAACGCATTTTAAGCACGTGATAGACGACGCCCTGAATGCAGGCCGAGATCAGGATCGAACTCAAACATTCGTTTGAATGATTACATTTTCAGAGGCGGGCAGGAGGTCGTGTTCCTTTTGTAGGCACATGTAGGTTTAAGAGCCCGTATCACTAAGTATGCTGAATTTTTCTTAATTTCTTTGCGATTCCGAGTTCGGCCATATTTATTTGGAAATATTTCAATGGGGACTTAGTTAATTACATTACCTTTCATTACGCACATTGTGTTCGAAATATTAAAGCGAAATTATGAAATAATTAAGCTAGTTCAAAATTTTACATAATAATTATTTATCGCCGTCTAATTAACACTAAATAACTCCTGGTATCAATTTAGCCAAATAATACCCACCTAATCGTAAAATATAACGTTCCTACTAAGAGACATTGGCGAAAATTTGTCGCATCCTTAATTTATTACAACAAAATGTAGAATTTCAACAAAATAGGTGACAAGGTCTCTTAAGATTTCAGTTCGTGGCTTGGAAAGTGCGTATAGGACCATCGTGATTGTAAATAACAATACACCGTGCTACAAACTAATCACTGCAAAGTGTCTTAGTTCCAAAGAATAACATTTTTAATTAAAACCAATTGAGTGTTTTCAAGGACAAGTTATAAGCTCTTAAGTGTGGTGTATAAGCACAGCTGGAGCATATTACTTCGAGGAGCCCATAATATAACGCTCAAAGATAACCCTCTACCAGTCTACCAGCAGTGAATCGATAGAGTCTGCTAGACCACTTGACAAGAGGGATGAGCTAATTACATGGAAATGTAGAGCAGTGGACACCATTAATGTCACGTCGGTAACATTCGCTCATGTGCATCTCGACATGCTCTAGCACTGCACCGCCCGTGTGGCCAATGGTGACCAAGAGTTTGAACAGGCAATTCTTTAGGCTATTTAGGATAACCTGAGTAGTGCTTCCAATTTTCTGTGAGCCATTATTCCGCCATACTTACTATTTTAAATACAATAACTTTTATGTAACTAAAAACTAGTTTAAACTTTCGCAACTCTCAAAACTTTAGGTCTACTTGTATAACCCCAATAAATACATATTATTATTATTACAAGTGCAGGGAAGTGCTCAGTTTAACGTAAACCACCTTTAACAAAAACGTCGGACAAGCACTATGCCCCTATGCCTTCAGTCCAAATATACACTGCTTATAGAATACTGACTGCCTATCCGCTACTTGCACATTGCCACTGCCGGTAACGGGTTACCTGTGGACGCTAGACTATTGGTTCTTGGACGTAATATGCTCCATTTGTGCTTATATGTTTCACTGTGTTGCAGTCAAAGCAATTATTTTGTTTGCTACAAATGAAATAAAATTGTTTTAAGCAAAAACAATGTAGAAAATTTAGTAATAATATTGTTAAGTTTTTTTTTCGCCCTAATGAAAATTTTCTTAACGGCAAGCTCAACAATGAATTTATCTTCTTTGCTGCAAAGGAAAATGTTCTTACTGTGTGTTCTTTGCAATATAACCCAGGCATTTTAAGCAACATTTTAAGAAAACCTGTAAAAATATCGTAAATCTGAAATTTAGCGTGAGTGTTCTATCAAGTGTATTAAACAACGTACTAAAAGTCCCAAGTCCTCCTATGCCGGCTTCATTGTTTCTTCTTGCAAAAAGGTCATAAGTAATACGTTATGTTCACATTTTAAACATACATTTTAAAATAACCTTTAAAAAACATCGTAAACCTGAAAATTGGTACACAAGCACTTTTTAGTGTACATAACAACATACTAAAAATCCCAAATCCTCCTAAGCTGGCTTCATTGTTTTTACTTGCAAAAAAGGTCATGAGTAACATGTTATATTCACATTTTAAACATCACTTTAATAACCTTACGTAACATTTTATCATACAAGTACTAAGGTAACGTAAACATGCGGATTGAAGAAAATCCATAACGTGTACAAACAACATCTTCACGCCATGTATTTCAAATGGCAAAACGGTTGAAGTTAAATCGTAGCACATTGCACATCGCAAACATGTAAAGCTGCGGATAACATGTAATATTGACAGTGACGAAAACGAGGTGTTCATCGTAAAAGTTTTCATAGGTTTATCCTTTGCAACAGTTAGATTCTATCTGAATCGTCCAGAGTATCTACATCAAATTCAGGGTTCGGTATATTGTAACAACTTCTGCCCCTGCAGTGGGCACACATTATGGAGCAACTCAGGCCAGCAGTACGGCAAGAGCAGCGTATGCCACAATCTACCTTACAAGCACAGGAAATAAGTTGCAACGGCCCAACGGGTCGTTCGGAGGCATATCAGATGCAACTGGTATAAGTGACTGACCTGACACCATCCATTCTCAATCAGTTGGACAAAGTGGGTCATCAAGCCATTCTTGAACCTGAAGAATAAAATCGAACATATAGTTAGAGTACTGTTATACATTAAGGTAAAGAATGTCCATCCAATTAATTTCCCTACAACTTACTTGTAGACATGTTCTGAAGCTGTGCTGCTGGCTAGCTGCACTGGTGGGCGGAAGGCCTGTAAATTCAAAGGAGGCAGTGACTGCCTTGCCTCGCAAGAGATCGGCAAACATACACCACGGGGTTCAACCAAGCGCGTAAAATGTTCATTGGTGTACAGTTGGATAAGGATCTGCTCACCAGCAGTAGTGATTTGGCCTTTGTCTACTGAAGGATTGTTGAAAACTTGTTCGATGTATCGAACATTGCGTTCGTCAAGCAGCTTCCATGCTTTCTTTTTTTCCTTGCCTAAAATAGCTGAGGTTGTGTGACTGCATGAATAAAGAGCAGTCTTCACACCTGTATTTCTCTGAATATCATCTACCTTGTGTGTATTTTATCCTGGATTAAGTATATTTGTATTTAAACCTTCTTGTGCTCGAGTTAGAAACATTATGAGAGTATCCGTGTGATCTCCCGACCTGCAGTTGCTTCCTCAATGGCTGTTCGGACAATCAATGTATCAGCATCTGCTACTGCCTGCTGTACATTTAGTCCTGCACTCTGGAATGCCAGCGAGAGCATGTTTATGAGCCTCGTCTAATTGTTCCCATTGGAAAGAAAGTCTGATTGTGAAACTGTTACAATGATGTTTGAGGTAAGGGCAATGCCAGGAGATTTCTTACGTCCTGCACGTAATTTTTGCTCATCTTTGTTTGTAGACAGAATTTCGTTGTAGCCATTGAAAACAACAATAGCTGATGTTGAATAGTTCCGTTTTACATTTTGAAGGTATGATTCGATTAGTGTTCCAAGTGCAAGAAAAAACAATGAAGCCGGCTTAGTAGGACTTGGGACTTTTAGTATGTTATTCTGTACGCTAAAAAGGACTTGTGTACCAATTTTCAGATTTACAATTTTTTAAATGTTATTTTTAAAAAAAATTGTTTAAATGTGAATATAACATGTTACTTATGACCTTTTTGCAAGAAAAAACAATGAAGCCGGCTTAGGAGGACTTGGGACTTTAAGTGTGTTGTTCTGTACACTAAAAAGTGCTTATGTACCAATGTTCAGATTTACAAAGTTTTTTTTTTTTTTTAATTTTTTTAAGGTTATTAAATTTTATGTTTAAAATGTGAATATAACAGGTTACTTGTGATTTTTTGCCAGAAAAAACAATGATTCCGGCTTAGGAGGACCTGGGACTTTAAGTACGTTGTTCTGTACACTAAAAAGTGATGGTGTGCCAATTTTAATATTTACAAAGTTTTTTTTTATATGTTTAAGCCTAAAATGCCTGGGCTTATAGTTATGATATTTCGTTTCAAAAAAATTCATAGAACAGTTAGTCGTGTAAAAGTAGATGGTTTTGAAGAAAGGGGGGAGGGGTGCTCATTCATTCTGTAAACGCGACCGATTGATCCGCTCCCGTACAAGTTAGTATAAAACTATGTGCATCACATCGGATACAGTAGTTGTGTCTCGAATGTCACGAATCTTAAAAGCCACGACACAAAATTCTTAAAATATTTTCTCAAATGCCACGGATGGTTGTGTCTCAAATGCCACAAAGTAAAAGTCTAACAAAATTGTCTCAAATACCGCAATAAATTTCTTGTCCCTAGCCAAACCTAACCTTATTCATTTTGACGGAGTCATTGAACGATACATTTAATGTTTTTTTTGTTGTTTTTTTTATAGAACGGGGTTCCCGTTTGTGAAAGTTTGGACCCGTTCTGGTAGACAATGAAACCATATCGACCACCTTCATAGAAGTGAAGTACGAGAGATTTTGGTCAGCACTTAACATCTATACAGGTCTTTAATACTGGTGAGGGGTGACGTGGTGTGAGTATGGAGCAGCGCCGGAGTGAACGGACTGGGGAAACGGGAAATCACTGAGAACACCCGCCGACCAGCGGCTTCGTCCGGCACGATTTGCATATGCGAAAATCCGGTGGCCGAATACGCAGGGAATCGAACCTGGATCAACTTGGTGGGAAACTAGTGCTCTAGCCACTGCCCTGCCCGTCCCCCTCTCCCTTCTCCTAATAATTCGTGACGTTTGATACTCGTGGCTTATAAGAGCCGAGTCAATTAAGACGTCACGAATACAGCCGGGCATAATGCAACTCGCATCCAGTCAACAGCTGAGGCCAAGACGGCGACGAACACATTCCCTCTGTATGTTGTTCTGTTCTGTTACCCCGTGGTCAGCCTCGCGGTGCAGGCCACAACTCGTGTCGGCCAGAGGACAGACAGGCTTCCTTCTTAGCGAGCCCCACGTGGGATCATAGGAAATTAGCTGAATTACCGCATTAGCCTGCGTGCCGGCGTCCTTACAGCATGAGGCTGGCCGCAGGATGTCGCCGCATTAAACCCTCAGCACACGGTACAATATTATGTACGAGCTTGTCGTGTACTAGATTATTGTAGATGTGAATGTATGCACACGTATGTAGTAAAAAAAATGTCATCCTATATTATAATACACACGAAATTTCTGAATAAGTGTAAGAGAAGGCGATAATGCCTTAACTTCGCCACAAGGAAAATAAAGAATTCTTCTTCTTCTTATTATTATTATTACAGTACACTCTAAATGTGAAACAGTGGTTACACCCAGTGAAACGTTTATCGCTTAAATTTCAGTAAACAACTAGTTTCTTACTTATGCAATTTTAAAATTCTCTTAAAATCAACAGACAAGTGAAATTCAATTAGAATAAGTGGAAATCTATTTTAACTCAGTAGTACTGTAGTCACCGAAACAGTCAGCAGGGTTTCACTAACTTAATTTGCTCAATTTTGACCGGAACAATTGGAATTTCATGGAAATCGTTCATTTCTCACTTATTCAAGTTTAGAGTGGATATTACCAAATGATATACTAGATGCGCTACAAGTTTCCTCTGCACACGGTACTGTTACTGGTTGCTTTGCTTGTTGTACTCGAAAGAATCGTCTTCAAAATATTGATTGCAAATTAGTATTAACATAGATGTTTCCTACCAGCATATAAAGACGACTCTTGTTTGCACATCTATGAAATAGTGCAATGACTTAGATTCTCGGCCAATTATTTTCATTCGTGTTTCTCGAAACACGCATGCCTTGTAATCGCAAGCTATGCCTCACGCTACTGAAGTGTTTTCTTTTTGGTCACTGCCAAAAACACTGTAGTAAAACTCGCAACTAAAACAGGACGAGATAACTTAGACAAATCCAGGAGTCGAGCTCATAGGGCTGGTCGTAGGCTACTGGAATTATAAGCAAGCAAGCTTGTAGACTAGCACGTACGGTTCCTCGCACACAACATCAAGACACGTGATAGTTTAAACATCCTATCACTGACTATGAAGCAGAACTGCAGATGTACGACATTGAAACAAACTGCGGTAAAACTCTTTTTCGCGGAAAGTTAATGGCCCTTATTATAGCCACTAGCGCACAATGTTCTCAATACTGGTAGCCTATGAAATGTCTGAGCAGGGCAGCACACACACACATTTTTAAGGGGCTCTAAACCTCAAGTGTTAATTTCATAAAGTTTAAGTTTTTGTTTCAATAGGCTTTATTACTGGCATTGAACTACAGTAACCATGACTTCTTAATACACAAATGAAAAATGTTAAGTGGTCCCGAATTTGGGTCTGTAATAAAGTAACACGGACCCCCCTTCCTCCTCCCAATAAAGCGGGGAATCCGGGAACCCTCCCTCGGGAAATTTTTAATTTTAAAGTGCAAAATTGGGCTATTTATACAGTAAAAGAGATCTGGACCTTAGTTGACTATTCTATCTAGTGTAACTTCAAACCTTTCGGGGGGTGGCGGAGGGGAGGGGCATCAGTCCTGTGCCCCCCTTCCGCGTATGGACCTGTTTGAAAAAAATGAACTCGCACCAATGCAAATGAAACTCATCAACAACTAAGGGAACCACTAATAAGAGGTCAGCATTAAATAATTGTTGGTTATCTTGAAGCTTGGTATGCAACACGTAATAGGAAGAGGGTGTTCAACAAAATTGCTGGCACCCTGTAAAGCACGGCATGACTATCGTGAAAGTCCGGCAGCCATGGCTTGGAGACTCATTTAAGAAGTTGGTGCTCTCCTGACCTTCGACCTACAGGCCACCGTGACGTCAAGAGGCAGGATGTATGCCACGTTACAACTGTCTCAGGAAATTTGCAAGAGACGTCACCACCTTGCGCTAGAGTGAATTCAATTTGGCCAATTAAAACACAGTAACTTTCCTCGTGGTGGAGATGGGCCGAGTAAGTTACAACCATTTCCCCTCTGACCTCGAGCTCCACATCGGCGGAATGGTTCGTGCCAACCAAACCTTGAGATAACCTGAGCCCCTCCAACTTGGGCTTATTTAAACGCCTCAGCATGCCCCTTAAAAATTAAAATATAAGTTTGTTATAGCACGTCTTTGTATAATTTATGAACGCGACGAAAACTGACTTCTATCGGTATTATTTGTAAGATGAAACATAATAGAGATATGTTTTGTATTGTTACAGAATATGTAGCAACAGCCAACGCAACGAATATAAAATAAAATAATAAAACAATATAATAAGACCAGTAACAGTGCCGTGTCGGAACCGTTTTTAAAACATTCAGTATATTTGAGAATCTGATTTAAGGGGCCCGCCTCGTTGCCATAAAATCACGCTGCAACGTGTTTAAAGAAAACGTTTTACACCGAAACTAATACGCGTGGGTTCACGCCGCTTCTCTAAGAAAAGAACACACACTTCAGACGACTGCCCTTAAGTACTTTCAAGACAACACACGTATTAGAAATCCCCTTTTAGGGCACGTCAAAATGGGTTAAAACGGGGGTTTCAGGCTGCTATAGCAGAAAATATACTAGCCGAATACATGTAAGGGTAGTGCATTGGACTTTAGTAAAGTGATTTCGTAAATAAAACAATAGGGCCACCACTTAAAGTCCCATAGGAAATGTGTTTTATCGCGAAGCTTGCACGCCTTAAGCGTAGAGGCGACGCACCGTTGTATGGCCCATACGACGTCGCCCTTAGCACCATACCTCACTCACACAAAACACAAACACATGTGCCACGAGGCGGGCCCCTTAAGGTGTGGCATCAGCATATTAGATATACGCTTTTTTTTTTTAATTCTGAGAAATAAAATATAAAGAAATTATAGCGTGAATTATATTTACCTTGCACTTTAGTACAAGAATCGCAGTTTAACTTATAACGTGTAGCCTATGTAGGCCGCAATCAGTCCAAAAATCAAGTAACTTACATACCTTAAGTTAGTTGTTTGACTAATTGCGGCGTAATTATACGTTAAATGACCCAATGCTTTGCTTGTACTGTATCGAAAATTTTACACTTTTCTTCTCAGAATTAATAATGATAATCGAATATGGCGACTGATTTATGTTTGTGCGAAATACTGTAGCGTTAGTTTTGTAGACGTTAAATGGGAGTACATTTACCTTTTTTAAAAAATAGCTCAGCCATTTTTTTTTTCCATAACAACACTTAAAAGTAAAAATTTGCATGTTTTATCTCTACATTCATTGCGAAAACCACTCAAAATATAATGACATGAACAAATAATCACTGGGACTTAATGCCACGGGCTACCGCTTGACATAAATATAAAAACCCATTACAAAATATTATATAATCCAAAAAAAGTTACTTAAAGTATACCAACATTTTTTTAACACAAACATATTTTTAATGCGTTTATATATGCCAAGGAATAACCAGTGATATGTAGTTTTAAAGAGAATTATTAATTTCATTATGGTCATTGGTTTTCGCAGTGGATATGAACGAAAGGCATGCAAATTTTGACTTTCAAATGACATAATGAGAAAATTGGCTGAACTGTTTTTTATAAGAGAAAAACGTTCTCTGAACTAACTTCTACTAAACTAACATTATTTCATACAAATATAAAGCCTATTATACACGATTATCGATAAGGTAAACTGCAAAACAATGATATTTGACTAGCAGATCCTCGGTAGGCAGAACAAATATGAGTGGTTACATCTCGTCGACAGTGAGGTCATCAGAGACGGTGACACACAACTTGAGACACTGACTGGAACTGTGAATTAGCAATGAGGTTTGATAAGGAAGCCGTAGCGGATTTATAAATATATTTGGGGGAGGGGGGCCTTAAGTGATTTAGTGGATTGTAAAAAATACTAGCCATCTCAAAAGCGTGATAGTTTAATGATACAGAACATTAAAAATAACATACATAGCCTACCAGTACGACACGTTAAATGCACTTGGATGATCTTTGAGACGAATGGACAGTGGCTACATAATGTTGAACACAATTTGGAAAACGTGGGGGGGGGGGGGGCTTAAACTCAGTAGCCCCTCCCCTAAATCCGCCACTCTAAGGAAGTACCGAATAAGATACTCGATTATATAACTGTTCCTAACGATGTTTACAATACGACGGAGCGTGAAAATTGCACTCATTCTCATTAACAGGTCTCTGATTCGATCCCGCTCAAGTGCACCACGATTTCTTCATTTTGTGGTTGTCCATCCAATTATAGACGAATGCCGGTAATTTTTTTTTGATTCAAGTATTTTACCCTCTTTTAAAGGAAATATGCAGTTTCATTTGTCTAGTTAGTTTAGTGGCTGAGAGCTTTACGTCAATAAGCAAGTACTGAGCTGAGTGCTATCTAGTTTCTGGGATTTAAATGGCTTTTCATGTTCATAGGAAATTATCTTCCTAGAGGTAACACTTGAAAGTAAATGCAATTGGACTTGGATCTGTAACGTTTGTATAGAACCATAAAACTTAAAAAAATCCGTCGAAAAATTAAAACCCCGATTAATTCATTTACAAAACAAGACAACAGCAGAAAGGAAAGAAACGTAACACTGAGAAAAATGAACCACTTTTAAATACCGCACCTATTAAATTAGAAGACACGCGAAGAGAGCCACAACGAGCTAATGGTAGGAACTTCTGCAGACCCTTGCGTGTCTCGGTACAATTGAGGTGCGCGACCACTGTGTTCGCCACGCCACTCCGAGCTAGTAATTAAGAGAGCGGGAAGACAGGGAGACAGAGAGAGACTCACCAGCTCGCACAGCTGCCACGAGCAGCAGCAGCAACCAGCGCGCCATGTCTCGTACTGACCGACTGACTGACTACAGTCGGGCGGAGAGGGCGTCTCGCACCTAACGCCGGCAACAACCTCCAAGATCCGCGGCTCAAGTGGCTGCGAGCCGTCACACACACCAACCTACTCACCCACGCCGCCGTGCTATAGTCTAACCCACCTTCTACCGACATGCAGGGATGTGTCTAGACGGGGGGGGGGGGGGCAGACTGCGCCGTGTTAGAGGGGCATTGATGGTGCCGAAAATTTTGACTTGGGAATGAAATGTAAATGAGTGTAATAAAAGATACAATCTTTACCAATAATTATACTAATTAGTTTTGTAATTTCTTTGGACTCAATGCTAAATTTAAAAGTATCATATTTCAGACTAAGTAAACACTATGTACACCCAAAATTTTTGCTTGTCTTTGTAAAATTTTTTAGACTAACATTCCCTCAAAATTATAGGTTTATTTGTATTTTTATGCGTACACAACATCTAAAAAAATATGACAAATAATACTGAAGTTTTGTAAAAATTAAAGTGAAAGAGAAAACAGAGGTTTGAGGAAGTAAAGTCATATTGTATGGAAACCGTTCAGTAGTACGAGCCCACGAATCACAGAACATTACACCAATATCTTTATTTTCATAAAAACTTCATTCATTAATTGAACGAATTGTATTCCAGGTAAGTGGAGTAAATAAACAGTAACAACATGTTAAATTTTACTACATTGACATACTATATGAGATTCAACTTCATAATATTGCAAAAATAACCTACTATTAGTAAAGAAATCATCTAAGCTTACAGTATCAACAAATTTTATTTTTCATAAAATTTGTGAAATCATATTACGAAATATCTGATTTTAAGAAGAATTTAAAGCATCTTAAGCCATTGTCAAAACAAATACTAAAAATGTAGAATTGTAAACAACTCAGATAAAAACACAATGAAGTAACAGTAGTAATTAAGATCAAAAGAAACAAGTTATCAATAAAAATTATAACATTTTGCATATTTTTTCTAACCTTCTTGAAGCAAAATTACTAAAAATTGTTGAGTTCGAGAAGTAGACAAAATAAAAGTGATGACATTTGGAGTAGTATCACAAACTGTACTTACTATACATGTTTCAAATTATTAAATTACATGATACAAATAAAATGAGTAATGACAGCAACTTCAGTATACAATCCACCAACACAACCCGTGAATTTGTTCCTTAAATTTGAGAAATTAGGGTATGGAATAAGGAATTTAAAACAAAATACAATTAATTTGTCTACAAATTTCAACATAGATCTCAGCCATTTTTACTTAGTGTTGCACTCTTCTACGAATATAAAGTATTGATCTTTATACACTATATACAATTCAAATGTACTTATAATACTTTTAAATATGTTACCTATATTTCTCGTAAACATTATGCTTAAACAGAATAAACTTACTTTTTGAAAATTAACGTACAATATAATGTAACACACAGCATTAATAACTAGGATAAAAACAAACATAGAAAGTATGAAATTGTACATAACTCAAATAAAAATAGACCTAAATTGCTTAAAAAGTAAAAAATGAAATTATGCAACTGTTGTTGACTAAATGCGCCGAAATGGGGGCAAGGGTGCTTATTAATAAAGGCTAAATTTAGTAGACTTGAATGAAACTAAATAAGTAACTGCTAAACAGTTACGTTTACTTTGTGATAATTCGGAAAATTAAATCCTTACATTAAAAAGTAAATTACTATTTTTGTTTTAATATTTTATTTTTATACTTAACTTTAATTAGCAGGCCGAAGAGGGTGAAATGGCAAGACTACTTCATTTATATATGGAATCATGGTGTCCATGGATAAGAATGTGACAATTCCAAAAGATAAGCGCAAATTTCGAATTACGTTTAATTTAAACGTCATGCATCATTTTGTGCATTTGGATTTTGTCCTGTTCCATTTCACTTCAGGTAAAATAAACAACTTTTAAACTAGCTGTCCCCTGGTGCACTTCAATGCAAACAATAGGTAGAAAAGTTTTATTTATTTATTTTTACTTTTAAAGGAATTGTTTAAAGTGCCGGTGTTTATGTAAGTTTTATTTGTAATTTTCTAAACTTAAATACGTATAAAAATTTTGTAAAAACTAACTAAATAAGATATAATTCTTCATTCAGATTAACACATAGTCGACATGATGGGGAGGCAAGGGGGGGAGGCAGTTGCCCCCCCTGGAACTTGGAGACCCTACAAAAAAAAAGGTCACTGATTGTGTCAGGCACTGTGAAAAGGTCTTAATTTGAATCAAATGCTGCAAAACAATGGTCTGTGTCGTCAGATGCTGCAAAAAAATTGTTTTTGCTTATAATAGATTAGTTTTATGATGGCTAAACTTAAATTTCTAAATCTTTGCCCCCCCCCCCCCAACCCCCCTTGAAAAAATTCCTGGCAACGCCCATGATTAACAAGTATTTAATTATTTGCGATATGAAACGTGCTATCGTTTTAATGCATAATAATAGTAAATATTACATTACTCATAATATTTTAAGACACACTTTCTATAACCTAGAAGTACATAAATATTATAATCTCAATAACAGATTTATTATCAACAATACTCACATTATAAAATATTGATATGAAATTCATAGTGTAGAAATAACATATTAATAATTATAAAAATTTATTATTAAAGCATGTATTAAACAAATTTTTGCAAGGAACAACAAGTGTGTTTGGACAACACCAGGGAACTATCACGAGTTAAACTAAACAGATTGCTGGATTGCCTTTGCGCTGATCGGTTATACCGTTTCAGTATTGTAACATGATCAAAATGTCAACATTCTACTTGAGTATCAAATTAGTGTTTTCTTCCATATAGCCTTATCCTATTTTTAAAAAAAACTAATTTTTGCTGATTATAAGAGCTCAAAAATCATGTTTCTACTTTAACTTGGAGATATTTTCTGTTGTAGATCTGCGGGTGCAAGTAAGCTATTAGGGCGGCATTGGCTAGCGCGTCAACAATGGTATTGCCTCTTCACATTTCACACAGACTTCAATTGCTTTGAGTTCGACATTTAAGAGAAAAAATATGGGAGGTATGTGGTCAATTTGTTCAACAAAATACCTGACTGAGACGTTTGCGGTAGTCACGTGACCAGGTTTGTTCTGCTGTTATTGTTATTTGTAACTAACGTGCTAATTTATGACGCGATAATGAATAAAAGGGTCGTAAGGGAGAGAGAGAGGGGGGTGACATTTCGTAAATGCATTTAGTAAAGGAAAGTTTCATAGAAGATACTTACCAGTGAAACTGCTACTCAGGAATAGAATTCAACATTTATCTTCGCCTCACCACAAACATGACAATACAACTTATAGAAAGAAAAACTGTAACTGACAGCAGCACAGAAGCTAGTGAGCTAGTCCCCAGGCGAGCTTCAGTACACCTGCCTAGATGACTAAGACTCACCTTTCTTGCATATGCGTCATGCGATGCTACCAGCTACTATCCTTTGTCACCACCTGCCCACCGTGCCAACCAGGTGGATCAAATCTCTTGCTTTCTCACCCTAAACTGACATGATCAGTAATATTAACTCACTTGCATAGTTGTCAAAATGAATTTTATATTTTATTTACATTGTTTTTATGCTTGGCTCCGTTTAACATTTCAAACTATCATTTAGACTATTTATTGTGTGCTTACATAAACTTAATTGAATACTGAACAACACCGGGCCCTTATTGAACCCTACCCCTATTCCTTCCCCCGCCCCTTCTCGGCGGCCCTGCCGACATGCAGGCTGACCCAGAGGCCATGTTACAATCTTTCACTGGGTTCCCACAGAAATATGATAATAAATTTCCCTGATCATAACCAATATGCATAATTAATGTACTTTTCCTGGAAGCCTCCACCATACACTTAGCTAACCATCTTTCTCCTGTTAATTGGTCTCGCTAACAGTCAGTCTCACTTTCTCTCTCTACCTACATAATTTATTTAAGCACATCAAATGCATTTAAATGAATGAGGTTACAAACATACTACAAACTTATGTCATTACAGTACAGCACCACATAATTTGTACACACACATGGTTATAAATCTTACAAAAATATGGACGTTCAAACTTTCTTGAGCAAAAACACGTAATTTAATAAAAAAAGTGTAATATAATTAAAATGTAATTTAACTTGACCATCACAAAAATCCAACATTTGCTCAATCAATAAACACTCGCTTACCAATCATAATGTTGCTTTAACCTAGTACCTTACTTTGCAACAAATAAATCTGGGCTAATCTGATTTGTACTTCATGTTATTTTTCTTATCTTTTAGACAAGCAAAAAAAAAAGAAGCCTTCAAAGCAGAAAATATGTGAAGAGTTGTGAAAAGACAGGTTAATAACACAACCAAGAAAATTTCACTGACTTTTTCTATCTTAGTACAATTTTTCCTGACTCCTGGGGTCCCAAAACTATTTTCCTGACTAATTTACTTTTCCCTGACTTCCCAGGTCTGTGGAAACCATGTCCCAGTGTTTAGTGGGTGATAGAAACATGAATCCGTAAATTAATTTTATTTAACACACTACATACATGACCAGCAAGCAGTGAAGACTACAGTTAATAGTTGTTGAAAGGCATGGGCATAACTAAAAGTAAAATTACTTCTGGTGGAACCATTAACAATTTTTGTGAACTACTTATCAACCTGATAATATTGTAAAATTATTAAATTTGTATGACATAACAACAAACATATAAATGCTCATAATCAACTTACATTAGTCAAATTTGTCAATCATGATGCTCTTTTTATCATATTTTTCACAGCACAATATCACTTTTTCAAATACAGAAAAAAAAATTAACTGACAACTTAAAAAATGCTGAACTTTGTTAAAGTGCCACTAACACACACACAAAAATGATGCAAGATGTAACAGAAAGCAGTTGACTTGTTTTCAAAAAAGTCAAGGCATAATTGATAACAGAATACTTTTATTTCAATATTACAAAATCACAATATTGGACATTTTGGTTTAACATCAATAAATGAGGCGTTATCTTCAATACAAAAATAATCACTGAATAACAATTACATCTTAATGAGGAATGCACTTCTAAGGACAGGAACCAATGCTACAAATAAACACATAACTGAGAGAAAACTGATATTTGTACATGATACACCCAATGTATCATAAAACAACTAATTTCAATTGCACTTTCTTAATGCCACAAAACTTTGAAGCAAAAGTCATCTTCACTGTACAATGAACTTGCTGACTGGTAAGCATCAATCTAAAGTACAAACTTATACAATAATTCAACAACACAAGGTACCTAAACACAAAATCAGCTCCTAAAAAGTGTGAACTGGATAGTAAAGAACTAATACTTATATACTGCCAGGACAATACACAAATCTGTGCAATAATTGTAATCTTTGGTAAATTAAGAATTCAGGTGAACTGTTTAGAAATAAATTATGATTTCAAACTACGAAAATGTGCTAAATAAGAGTGAGTGTATCATACAATAATATACATAATACAATGATTATCAGTGCAGATAAAGTGAGTATTGATAAGGTAAATATATTCTGATAACACCATCAAAAAACTACATTACATGTGATGTAAATGTCTTAAGTGTATGTCTTCTAAGCAGTTTTATATTTATACAGTACAGTAAATATATTTTATACATTTTAATAATTGTTTACAATTTATTCTTTTTTACAAATAAAAAAAAACTACAGCATTGTTGGGTGGTTTTTATTTAGCATTCTAGGTTTTAAAATGTATACGCAAAAATTAAACCAGATTCCAAGCAATAAAGATTACATGAATGATGGCATTGTCTACTCTTCAAAAATAAAACTCTCATGATAAATACTTCAAAATGCTCTAGCCTATAAACAATAAGAGATTATTTATAAAATTTTTAAATCAGTGATGTTTGAGAAAAATTACTTGGCAATAAAGTAAGTGACTGACTAAATAAAATATTAATGATAATAGAAGTAACAAATGACTAACAGGTTACAGTAATGATTACTTTGCTAGCTAATATCACAGCAGCGTCTAATCACTGTCAGATCCAAAGGGGATGGAGATACTATAGTAACTATCCACCACCCCTCTTCTTTTATAAAGCACATAAAAAATACAATTGTTACAAAAAAGGACTTACTCCACTGACTCTGTATTCAAATTTGTGTGACTTTTTACTCAGCGCATGGGCGAAGTGCAATCAGTAATGAAGTGAGTCTCTGTTAAAATATACAGCCGAATAACATAACTCACTTTTTCTTTCTTTTTTTACTTACCCCACCCTCAGCTTTAATGTGGCTACTAAGCATTGTGCTGGAACCATGCCTGCATCTGTACACAGCTCAGAAAAGGATCCACACTAGACAGGTTTCTTGTTTATCAGAGCTTGAAATATAACAGAGGACTTTACCATAGAAGGCCAAAACTTACTTGCAGCTGTATGATTAATATTTTCTTCAACTTGCTTTATTACAGTTTCCATGCGAGCAATGTACATTTGGGAAATAAAAGAAAGCTGATCATTTATCCATGAATAAAATCTCAAATATTTCACTCGTACGAATTGCAATTTCAGTGTACCTGAGATATACAGCACACCCAAATATTAAGAAAAGTTTTTAAGAAAGACTGATGTGAATCGAGTGCCAAGTGCTTAGAGGTGAAGAGGCATATGGTGAGCAAGCAAATGTCTTAGTGTCCATGTATTCCCAGGCTTCAGTCCCACTCGGTTACAATTACACAATACTTGCATGTCCAACTTCGGCAAATATTTAATTTTTGGGCAATTTTCTTTAGTAAAATCATCATAAAATTGGCTCAACATTCATTCAAAATTGTTTACGTTAGTCATTGACCTGTAATAAAAAAAGTCCAAAGACACATACACTTAGAAAATATAACACACAAAAATGTCAATTAAATGATTTCCTTTGAGCTAAAGGACTACTCTAGAATCCAAATGGTGAAAGGAAAAGACCAAATTATTAACCTCAACAATATTGAATGTTCACCATAATTTTAAATCATTGCTCTGATTGTTCTGAACCAAAAACAATCACTTACTTTCAAACATGATAACTGTTTCATTGAAACTGCAAGTGAATGGTGATGCAACATCAGCTCACGGTGTATGGTGAGGATAACTTCCAGCTGAGTTACACTTCTTTCGCATGGAACACCAGTAATTTGATAAAAACACAAAAACATTACGAGTAAGCAGACAAGGAAAACTGTTATGCAAACAAAATAACTGTTGGAACATTATATGTTTCAGTAGCTTGCCTATTCCTGTGTCTGTGACACACTAAATCAAGAGTGCTTGAATGTAAATTTTAAAAAGGGACATAATACTTCCATTTGGTTGAAAAATCACCATCCCCCCACCCCCAACATAGCATGTGGCGCTCGCAAGGTTTTTATTCTTTAAGTATATAACAATCATAATAATTTCAATTTTACAAAATCAATTAATATTTCCATATACAAGTCTGCAACACTTATTAACTAGTGATCTGCCAACTATGACTCGAGGATTGGCCTGCAGGATGCACAGAATTCTCAAGGAGTAGATCTTTTACTACAAGTCTCAATTCTGTGGCCAACAGCATTACATGGATATCCATGAATCTGCTATATTATAAATAGAGGTCAAAGCAAAAATGAGAGACCAAGAGAGTGAAAAAGCCTCAGAGACGGACTATGGAAATGTGCCATCTCACTGTATACAAGAGTCTCAAAGTGGTGTAGTGGACAGTCCGTTTACCACTCACCACGGCAATCTAAGTTCAATTTCCAGAATGGCAGCTCACAATCTTTGCACATTTTGAGTCATAATGCAACTCCAGTAAATTTTGACAATTACCTGGGCACATATTTGTAACATTATGTGATGTACAGCAAAATTTACTGTTAACACAATTAAGAGTACACGCATCAAGTTTACTCTAGTCAAAAATGTCAACGTACATTGTATCAATAATCTAGAACCCTAAAAAAGTAAATCCTCTCCAAACTGTCAAATTTTGCTAAAGTTATTCAAAACTGAGACTAAACATGGCAGATTATATTGGCCAACTGGTTTCCTCTGGCTACTGGGAATATTCCTGCCCTTAAATTCCGCTGCTGATCCATACTCATCACACACATCCTCCTTGGGAGTCGAGACCTGGCTGTTTAGCACTAAACACAATCGCTCCACTCTCACTGCATCCAACCACATGGAGGTTACATGCATTAGATGTAGAAATGTGTGTACCAAATTTGTGATGGTAGGCATGTGTACAAACTTAACCCTGTAATGTGTCTCTTAGTGATCCTTAAACTTTATAACAAATGTAAGTTTGGTACCAAAACTGATAAGAAAAAAATTTCTCGAGACTGTTCACTCCCCTGATTTTTTCAGGAAGATTTTACCTTGCCCATACTTAAACCAAACACATTTTTTTTTTAATGTGCAGAGTTGAATCAATAACTTAATACCCAGGCCTATGCAACTTAGGCTTTAATCGACAAACTGTGATCTACACTAGGCAATTACAGGGAATTCTTAAAACATTTTTTTTATGCAACCTACAATTCCAAAATATTTTCTAAAATTTTAAACAAACAAGAGATTTGAAAAACAAAATGTAGCATTTCACTGTCATTGATATTTCTAATACGTAAAAATTAACTACATTCGCAAACTATTAAATAGCATAAAAACAGTTCATGTAAGGGTACTGGTGCATGGGAAATAAAAAAATTGTTAAACTGCACATGGTACCTTTTAAAGTAGTTACCAGCATTAAGTTATATGTCCTGATAGCAAAATTTGCAGTCACAGCTGAATTTATGAGGACTTCGTGAGGACTTAAGAAGTTCAGCATACTTTCAGAATGTTTCTTCGTAACCACGTGTTTTATGTCATATCACTGTCAATGAGGAAGAGAATGAAAATTAAGTCTTCACTTAATGAGTTGAAGTACTTACTGATCTGACCAATCAGAAGTTGCCTACAGTGAAACATAGTTTTGTACTGAAATGAAAAACCACCGCTTACTGCCTGTCATACTAAAGTGTGTAATCAATGGCCACCCCATTGAACTTAATTAACATAGTAATGGTGAAACACATAAGATACAAGAGTAGAAATAATGTTTCTTTTGTTTCTTTAACTGTCTCACAGATATTCTCTTGATTACCTTAGTTAGGGTTTTAGCGCCACCTTGTGTTTGTTCACTAAGTAGTGTTGTCCTCAGTCATGTTGGTTCGTGTCGTGTAAGAAATGCTTGCAAGTATAAAGGAAGGATAAGAAGGACTGATTGTATTATTTAATCAACCTTTCAATAGGTTATGGGCCCAGGACATGTTCCTGCGTGATGAGAATGTAAAATTGGTTGGTGACTTGTCGAGATTGTGAGTGTGATTGAGAGTGAGTCGGGCGGGATACCTATCGGCGCGTGCGGTACACTGTGATTGCAATCCAAGATATCTTTGTGCGAAACAGAATGTAGAAGAAACATCCTGCGGTTGGAGTCTAAAAATTATTTTGCGTGGAAGTAACGGGCAAAGGCCGAACTTAATCGAGCTAGTAAAGGCGAGACTTTTGGAAGAAGGTTAATGAAGATAGAGAAGAGAATGAAATTGTAGTGCTTGCTGCATCAGGTGTCCACCAAAGAGGAAATGCTCAAAGGTTGAGAGGGCGTGGAAGAGGACGAAGACAAGGCAATGACGGAATAGAGCCTCGGAAGAACAGGTACACAGAGAAAAATGCTCTTGGAAGCGATAAGCCATCTGATACCCATTCAGACAGGAAATGCTACAGGTTCAACGAGTGGGGTTATATTTCCAAGTTTTGTGACAAATTTTTTTCAGGATTGCACGTGCGTAAATTTAGAAATTTTTCTGCCAACTTTGGCGTAAAATAAACTTTTCTTGCGATTTGTCCTCATTTTTATCTTTCCCTGCATAGTACGGTAAAAGAGCAGCAAAAATAATCCCACATTAAAAGTTTTTTTTGGCAACATATGAGTTTTATCACATGTTCGGGAATAAATGCTTAACTTAAAAAAAAATTTATGATAAAAAAATATGCTGATTTTTTCAGAGGAGTATAGTAACCAATATAGTGGTATCAACGCTGAAAGAAGGGAAGGTAGACCAGCGATTGAAGGAAGAGGTGTACAAGAAACACAGCACATAAATGCTGACATGCAAAAAAAAAAAAAAAAAGCAGCTACATCTACAATACTTTCAAACGATGCTAAACTAATCAGTAGCAGATGTAATGTGAACTACATCATGGTACTAACAATGCAACAAAATTATTTTTTGGCTAGGAGAAGTTAAGTGAGGACTTACTGAACTGCACTTCAATTTATACTTCACATAAAAGTACTGATATTAGTTCAAGTGACCAAAATAAAGTTTTCAATAATTTATTGTGAAATTAATTACATTTTATATCACCCACAACATTCGGGATTAGTCCTTACCTCCTTGGATTAACCGTTTACTCTAGATTACTTATTTTTCAGTGGATGTACCAACATATTTGGCACAAAAGAACCCAAATAAAAACTAAATTAATCTCCAGGAAAATTTGCAACATCATATAATCATTATTTTGTAATGGAAAATAGGTGACAAGAAAAAGTTGTTTACTTAAGAGTATGGCAACAGTAGTCGTACAAGTAACACAAACCCTGCTGCATGGAAACTAAAAAGTGAATGAAAAATAAACTATGCCTTGTGTAAGTGAAAAACATAAAACAATCTGTCTAATCCTTGCTTTATAAGAAAAATTACAAATCCTAACTGAGTAAGATATCACCTTTAAATTCTAACATACAATTTCAACAAATATGAGATTGCATTGCAGGAGGCAAAAATAATAGTGTACTGATCCTTCAATAAATTGTATAAGCAAAAAGGAAGAATTTCATCAGCCCATCCTTAAATCAATAAAGTTTGCACACATGATACACTATCCTGATGGAGACAATGGAGAATTTGTGGATGATCGCACTAACAAATTTGTTTTACAATAAATGTGAACTATAGTATAAGTATATGAAAAACATCTAGAGGGGAAGTTACAAAGGTAATGAACCTCAAGTTAACATAATGCAATTGTCTGGTGAATGTTTTAAAACTGATAAATAATATCAGATTTGGTACAAACATGGCCTTTATTTTAGTAATTTAATATTGTTTCCTACAACTACGATATGAGCGCAATTCTCCCATACCACACACTGAAAGTACTGTTACTCAACTTAGGGTTAACTTCATCACTGTACAATTTTTAAACGACTGCCTCCACCAGTACTTGACAAATTTGATGACCTATGAAAGGAACAGTAAAAAGGCCAGCACTAAGCCCACTCACACGATCACGCAACACAAAAACAGATAACGATAGAAACATGCTGAAACAAAAGGTCTCAGGACAGTTCATGTGGTGGAAACTGGTTTACTAGTGTTAAAAATACATCTACAACTAAATTTATAGAAAACACAAACAAGGATGTCAACAATTGAACTGTGAAGGAGAGGAAGGTGATGATGGCTATTAGCAAAACTTGGAAAATGTGAGGGACAAATAAAAAAAGATCCCTTAAACGACACAAGTTTAATAGGCTTTGAGGAATTTGTAACAACTTTAGATCAACATAACCACCAAACTCTAACAGGACTAGTCCAAAGACTAATATCAGAAACAAACAAGGGGTAAACTACAGAGATCTCTGTTTCATAATGTCCCAAAACATATTTTCTTCAAATTCTAAAACTCAACTGAGAGTTTCAGGGGACAATCAAGAATTATATAAATACGAAAGTAAATTCTATTTAAAAGAAAAGAACATTTTAAATTGACAAATATAGCAAAAGAGCAGAATTAATAAAATATTTACTCTAATGACTGTACATGGCCAGTAAAATTAACAAACGAAATTTATGAAAAAAACTGTAGAATGCACCAAGAACTAGAATACGAAAATCCCAATCTGATATTCTAGTAATTTGACTAAGTCCTTTGTTTACCAAAACCGTGAAAACAAACGAAAAGCAAAATTAGTATAAAAATATCAAATTATTTCGACACAAGCAACAAAACTGAAACTTTACAAATAGCAAAAAAATTCACATTGTCGCGTTGTTGTTAGTTACCTCTGTCAAAATAACTCAGGCTCCGCAACTGAAGCCGTGTACTGTAGTAACATATCATCCAGCCATGCCCTTGCGAACCGGGTCTGTTATGATGAACTGAACAGCAATTATGTTAGAGGTCAACCAACTCTTTGAATTCTTATATTTTCCATGACTAGCTCTGTGCCCTCTGGCTGCTAGGTGTACTGGTTACAACCTTCATAAAGTCAGCCACACTGCAGTGTACTATCGCTCACCGCCCGATGAAGCTGGCTTAGCCAGCGAAACGTCACGACCGCGCATCCGTGCAAAATGTGTGTTGTCCTTAAGTGTGTTATTTGTTCCTCTACACTCCTACCTACATTTTATAGTAATTAGTAGCCTAGTGGCCTTTTCCCGCCTTTACACATTTTCGTTGTTATCTGTCTGTATTTAGTATTGCTCAGTAGAAATGGAACTATTCGTACACAAAAATTAAATATTCCTCCAGTCACAAGTGTATAGTTTTGGAAAAGTCTCATTTGGAAGGAAAATAAATAAATTTGGCAGGCAGATTATTCTAGTGGTCCACACTTACAAAGAGGAATGCCTCGGCATTCCATACCAAATGGCCTACGTGCACAGGCTGAAATATTTTAGAAGAACAAGATTTAGTCAGAAATTTACAAAATATTTAACGTTTAAAAAGATAGAAAGTTGACACCATGGGGCTGCCCACGCGCAGTATGTTTGCCACTTCTTATTCAATAATATGTTATTCGGGCAGCAGCCCACTCGCACGGCCGTCTTTGGTCTCGGTGCAACGTTTTCTCGTGTTTAGTGACGATCTATTCACCTGACCCTATGACCACTATTGCGCATTACTCAGCTAATCAATCACAGGTTCGGCCCTCACTTGTTGTCTAACAAGGTGTACAGATCCCATCTTACAGGACCCCCGTCATTCATCAATACTAACACACAACTACAGTGTCTACCAATGGTTTATCAGGCTCAAAAACGCTTCCTAATATAGCAGAGGCCGAACAAGGAAAAGAAATATACAAAAGAATTCAACGCCTCTTAGCAGCATGGAGTCTATAGTCTGTTGTCTGAAAATCTTGCAAAATTTATAGGTCCCAATGAATTGCAGACACTTCACGCTTGAGCACAGCATCAGATCTAGGTTACCATACCGTTGCAGGACCATCAGATTTACTAACATGTACCAAAATTAAACTTGATTAAAAGAATACAAAAATAGATACGAATTAAGCAGTGAACACAGCAAGAAAAAGCATTTACCGTATATACTGTATAACCTAAGAGAACTGAGGAAAACCACAACAAATATGTCTATGAAATTCTCACAATCCCCTTGGAAAATACCTCACAACTTTTAAACAGCTTGACAGATTTTCTTCAAATTCATGTAAGGACCATCCTGATGAAACTAGCTTTCAATTAAAAAAAGGATTGAAATTGGTCGATATGTTTGGGAACTAAGATATCACAGGCAGGCAAACTAACATAGCTTTCAAACTTACAAGACCTCTCCTTTTTTTGTCAGGGGTTAACAAACCACTAGACCATTACATAATGTTTAAACATGAAATTTACTGCGCCATCTATTACTGACTGTTTCCACATTATTTTTGTCACTTAAACCAGTATCACTATTTTTGTGAGTCAATAGAAACACAGTATTTTATAAGAGCATTTGAAAAGATTAAGTTCAATTAAACCAGTATAACACCTTTTAATGTTGCATACATACTATTAATATAACTAAAAAATTAAGAAAAACCATAACGTCCCACTAATTCAAACACCTAGATAATCTTAACGAATGTGTGAAGGAAAAACAACATATAATTTCAATGTATGAAACAAAATTTTAATACATTTTATATTACGATAATTTATCTATACACACTGTGGCAAAGCCTTGATTTGAAGTGACAAAATGCTTCACTTGACCTACTACAGTAAAGTACTACCTCAAACTTGCACAAATTAATTTTTATGTATATTTTCTTGACTTAGGCATGTTTTCCGTTTGCTAGTGTACTATAGGAAAATTTTGTTGGCTCCAATTAGTTTGCATTAGCGGGACTCTGCTTGTAATAAGTTATATGTCTAAGAATAAACCACTTTTATTACAAAAGTGAAAATAAATTACTACCTTACTACAAGATGAAATTATGATTTAGAAAATGCCTACATTTTTATCCTTTTTACAAGCTCCACCACTTATAAAGATAACTTAAAATATAGGACAGTTTTTTTGTTTCTTCTACATATAAAAATGTTAGTTTTACATCATGTATTTTCACTGCACACTTTATAGCAAACAAAAATACTTTGTACAATAATTAGAACACACTGAACTATTTAAAACAAAGTAAGTTTACAATGATACCTCGTTAATACAAACCCTGTTAACACAAAGTTCTCATTAATACAAAGATATTTTCATTCCCCTTGGAATGTGACAAGAAATGAAATAATTACTTTAATGTATGATAAAAGTTTTGCTTATTCATTAAACCATGAAATATCAAGTTCTCAAAGAAATGGAAGTCATTGTGGTGAAAATAGTATTTGATTTGTGGGGCTAAACAGAGTAACCCAAATTTTAGAAACTTTTTAAGGTTTTAGTGAACAACTGTTAATACAAACTTCATTATTACACACTGCTAAAATTTTCGCCCCTTCAGGTTTGTTTTAAAGAGGTTTGGCTGTAATCTGTTTTACAGAGACACATCTTCAAACTAATTTTTCGGTAGTCACATATATATAAAATTTGTAAGACTTTGTAACAGTAACACACTAAAACATAAACCTATTGTATTTTAAAGAAATAGATAAAGTAAATATAAAGTTTACCAAGGTAACCGCACAGCAGTGACTGTAATAACAGGTCTTTTCTTTTCTATTAAAAAGTCACACTATTAAAGTAACTACCACAATACTATTATTGGATGCAAGCAGTAAATGAAAAAAACTGTAATTAAAAAAAAAAAAAATGGAAAACTAGCACAATTAGCATCACATTTTTAAAAAATTGCATTTTAGCTTTACGTATTGCACGTCATTTTTACGAATTCAGTATTGAAAAATATCTGAGAGTTCACTTCCACATTAAAAAAAATCTTCATGGCAGCATTTGTGTTTCAAGTTTGTGGAAGACAAAGCCTGCACTTTTCTACCTTTTTCACATTTTATCTTCCTTTTTTCTTTTAATCTGGTCAGAACAGCTGATGTCTGGATCTGATTCAAGCTCCTGCACTTCATTCAAGGTTTCTTCCACACCACGTTGAAGTCTGCTACTTCCTGGCTTGTCAAACACTTTAACAAATATTGGTTGTGAAGGATTACTTTCACAAGGTGAGGTAGGTATAGTCACTACTCGAGTAGCATTAGTCCCGACCGGCACCACAAAAGGTACAGATGTTTGAGGCATTGTGGGCAAGTTAATATAACTTAAAGACTTGGTTTGTACATCTGGAACATTTTTAGTATTATCTAGTGTAAATGCCTGAACAGTGGCTACTGGTACAGATCTAAGAGAATTTGAATTTCTTAATGGTAACAACTGACATTTCGATGACCTCCGTGGAAGTTGTAGCATCCTAGAATAGTTCATATTAGCATGCTCCTTTGGTTTAGGACTTGCCAGAACCGTGGTGTTATCTTCCGGTACACATCTACGTCTATACATGCGCTTTTTAGGTTCACATGATATATACTTTTCCAGCTGAAACGTCTTGACACCAAGACTGTTTTTGCCCGATTTATTTGGGGGAAACACTCCATAAATGTAACCAGAGTTAGAGTTGGCTAGAGGGGCGGTAATAGTAATTGACTGCATTGTAGGGGAGTTAGGCTGAATACTGGAAAAACAGTTACTGTCTAATTTTCCGGGGGAAGAAACACAAACACTTTGCACTGGTTGGAGGTTTCCAACAGGAAGTGTTTGCATGATCTGAGATGATGGTTGCATATTAGTAATGTCATGAGTTGGAGCTGTTATGAACATGGGACTAGAAGTCTGAGGAGTTACGTAAGTAACTACGTTTAGAACTTCAGAACTGAATTGGCCTGTGGTGGCAATATTATTTGGTACTATTGTGTATACATTATTGAAATCACTTTGGTTTGGCAGGGAGCTTGGATTATTTACTGTGTGTAACTGAGAAGGCTGAACAGTGGGAGTTATACTTCCTGGGACTATTTTAAAATTATCATCTTGTGAAAGACTAGTTTTGACAACCTTCCTACAACTAGGCTGTATGTTGGCTACAGCACTTTTTGGTAATATTTTAGGGTACCACATATTGCTATTAACCTGCTGTATATCAGAACTTGTAGGTTTAACGGGCTGTGACTGCTGAGAAGAGATATGACTTTGAGAGAATTGGCTTTTCAAAAATGCAGAGGCGAACTTATCACCAGTGTTAACTCTTGATTCTAGAGGCTCAGAACGACTAGAATGAATATCATTTTCAGTAACAACTACTACACCTGATAAAAAATCTTGGCAAGTACTAATCTGTTTAAGAGGAGGAGATATTTTACGAAATTTTATGTTTGGGTCATTTCCCTTAAAACATTTCATTTGATCATGTATCCTCTTTAATTTCAGAGATTTCAGATAAGATGAGATACCAGCATGTTCATTCACTAATGTTTTTAAATGCTTTTCACGTAGCTTCCAGTCTTCAGGGTTTACTCTTTTCTTACATTGATATTCACCATTATCTGCACTTATATTTTTAGCAGTCACACGTCCCTGCTCACCAAAAATGTTACTTGGGTGCGAGACTGGAGTATTAATTAGTGTCTGCAATAACTTGACAGATTTAATGTTGCTATTTCTATTACAAGAAATTATTTTAACATTTTCACTCTCTCCTAAACTGGGCTGAAAGTATGACAAATGGCTAATTAATTTTGAAGGAGAACTTGTAAGGTTAACTGAGTGTGGTTTTTGAACACCAGGCTGAATTTGGGATACTATCGCTGATAAAACATCATTTCCTAGTGAGTTTGTAGTCTCTGAATGGTTCTGTAGAGAGCTAATGGATACAGTTGGAGACAAATTTTTACTTCTAATGTTTTGGTCTAAGATTGTGCTATGGGTTGATATTTTACAAAATGCTTTACTTGGACTGATTTCCTCAAAACATTTTATTTTGTCAGAATCTCTTTTAGAAATATAAAAGGGCTGCTGATCTGAAGAAGACTTGACTTGAGGCAAACAGGAATCAGAAATTGTATTTTTCAGGGAAGGTAATGATGAATTCTCATTTCCTAACAGTAACTCATTGACTCCCGAGTCCGATAGCTGGCAGTCCTGAGTACTACTACGATGCGATTCTACTTGACAAGTAAGATCACTATGAGAGATTTTATCCTTGTTATTTTTTTTACCATCTTCACCTATTTTTTCAATAATTATATTTCCTGACTTTTTATTACTTTTGGATGTGACAGAGGCCTTCACAGAATGCATCAAACTCAAGTGCAAAACAAAAGATGACTCTAATAAAAACTGCAGGTTACAGGGGGAACAGCTATAAGCTATTTTACCTGTACAGTATTTGTGAGCCGCCAAACCACTAGCAGAGAAAAACTTCATTTCACAACAATCACAGTCCAAAAAATTTTTACATTTGCTACTAAGATGCATAAGTCTATGAACTACTAGAGCATTCGCACATGAAAAAAGGTCTGGACACAATTCACAATAGAAAAATAGGCATCGAGAATCAGTGCACTGCCTCATATGTTCAGCCATTACACTGTGTGTTTTGAAACTTTCCTCACATAAACTACATTTGAACAAGGAACTGGTTTTAGAAGCACCGCAAACATCCTGATGCTCAATTAAAATCTGTTGTGTCCAAAACTGTCCCCCACATGAATTACATTTGAAAAGTTCTTCAGTGTGTAGTCGTTCGTGAATTTCTAGAAGAGTTTTACTTACAAAGTTTCTCTTACATACTAGACAACTTAATTTATTTTCTTCTTCATTTTTCTGACTTGTATGTGTTTTCTGATGATTTTCGTACAGTTCTTCTTTGTCAAACGTACAGCCACACACAGAACACACAATATTTACAAGCTTTGTTTTATCTTTGCACAGCTGACATAAGACATAACGATTCTCATGAGACTTGAGGTGTTCACAAAACTCATTTTCATTCTTATGGAAGGTCATGCATATTGTGCATAAATAATTCATTTCTTCTGCTACGTGAGATATGTATAAACTGCACTCAGAAATGAAACATTTATTACATGTCCTACATATAAATGACGGTCTGATAACACAAGCTGCTGCAGCTGCTGCTTTTGTATCCAAGTCACCTGAAAAATAAAACAATACAAAATTTTACCAACGTAATAGATAGAGTAGGAGCCTATTTCTAAATGTAGTTTAAGATGTAGTGAGACAATTTTCTTACCTCAGACAACATGTTTAGATATTAAAGTATTTTTGTACAGAATTTTTATACGTATGTGTAGATATTGTTCAGATAAAGTACTATATACTATCAAGTCGTACTTTTACTTTGTTCAAAGGCTATTTATTATTTCTATTCTTACTTTTATATTTAATCACATTTATTACTATTTATTCAGATTCATATATGTATATATTTTTCTTTAATATGTATTTATGTAATCATTTACATTAACATTTATTTCTTTGCTGTGTTGTATTTGGTGATAGCTGTACACTTGCTCTAGATTGCTGGACTGTTTACCAGTCAGCCAGCTACTATGTAATATCAAGCAGTATAGAAGTAATTCAGAATAGAACTATTAGACACATCAGTGACAACAACTTTAAAATTAATTTACACAACTCGTATGCAGAGCGGAAAATCTTACCATTAAACTAATGTTTGAAGAACATATCAAATTAGCATACAAAATATAGTAAAAGTAAAATGACTTTTCAATTTGCAAGAATATCTACACACTCACATAATACAAGAAATGCACATAATGTGGCAATGTAACCAATTAACACCGCATAATTTGGTAGAAAAAGCCTAAAGTACAATCTGTCAAGATCACACAATAACATAGCATCAGCATCAAAAAGCATAACTAATATTAAAATCATTAAAGTTGGTTGAGGAAACCAATATGTGGAAAATGTTGTGTCACAAGAGGGCTGATACAAAGACAATGATTCCTGTTGCATTTAGTCAGTGAATTTCTCAATAATATTTTGTGTTAATTTGTAGCATATAATTTTATCTTGTTGTGAAGTGTGTATGTAAATTGTAAGCACTGTTCTGAGAACCAATGTAAAATTGTGATTGTCATAACTGAAATGCATGTATGTACAGACTGTCCCTGCTAACGAGTCTATTCAGACTCATGAGTTTCTCAAGAATAATTAAATAAAATAAAAATAAAGTGAAAAGTATAGGTGGAACAGAATTTTATAAATACTTCTTTATGATCTTGGTAAAATGTTAATTGACATGTTTATTGTAGTTCTCCTAATAATGTTTAAATCAGATGACCAGCAATTATACTTGCAACTAACCGCATTGAGCTGCATTAGTAACAAATATGTGTCAAAGCTAAGAAACTGTCTCAGCTATATTTTTTTGTATTTGAGTATTTTACGCAAATTAAATACTTCAGGTGGAATGTACAGTAGATGTCAAAGTGTTATGCTTATAAACTGACATTGAGGCTGAAAAAGTTTACATTATTGCAAAGAGGACATGCGTCTATATAATGTGGTTTCAGAAAATCAATGTGCGAAAAAGAGGGAGGCTCCAATGTTGTTGTTTCCCTCACGCCTTGGCTAATTTCTGGCTGGGCCAGCAGTCCAGAAATACAAGTTTTCAAAGAGTAGGTCATATGACTATTACCTAAAACATTTTTTACACCCCCACATTTTACTCTATCATGTCTTTTAAAACTGTTTTCTGTGGTTTTATGCAAACCTCAAACATAATATATTTTCCCTCTTTTTACACTTTCCTGCACCTACATGTTTATTCCACAAAAATTGATCAGGAACTCGCAAGTGAGTGGAAAACAATTAACTTAGCCTATTACAACGGAAGTATATTTGTAATTATAACTAAAAAAATCTAATGCTACACAAGCAAAATATTATACATACTTTCGGTACATTCTGAAGACAACGCAGATTTTCCACAGTCCCTGTAACATTGTTTTAGAAAATAATTACCTTTGCAGATGTGTTTGAAAGGCAATATTTTATACAGTAAAAATCATTCACACTCAGTTACCACAAAACATTTATGTACACAATTTTAATGAAAAACAACCTGATATCTAAAACATAAATGGACACTTTCACTTACATAACTCCAAATATAGTTAAAAGTGTATCCCCTGCCACTATATATATATTAACTGCACAGTTACATCTTCAAGGTAAGTAAAAGATAAAAAAATGAAGTTTTTATTTTTAAAAACACATTGACGTGAAGAAATACAAATCAACATGTAGCAAAAATTAAACAATATAAGGTATTCACAAAACTTAGAAGCTACATTAAAGTGAACCAAAAACTTTAAAAAATACAGGTTTCAAATGTATAAATCTGGAGTGCTGTACATAGTCTATACCACAACAGAGAATATGAATTTTTCTGACATCCGATAACTTCCATTTTAGAAACTTACTCACGAATCTTATTTTTGTGAAACTGTCAATCAACTTACTGAATGGGTAGAAAAAAACTCCTTGGAACTCAAATGATAATGCACAGCAGATCACAGAGAAATATGCCAGTATAACTGTCAGAAAGTGCACTTGTTCGTGGAATTAACTATTCAGGACTATAAAAAATAGACACGTCAGGCATCAATCAATGGTTCAAAATGGGAACTGTTCCCACAATTGTATTATTCTTGTTCTCTGGTGTTGGATGTATTTCTGTAAGCTAAGTGGTCTACCAATCTTGGGATCAGAAGGTAAGGTCACATCATAGACAAAACTGAGTCAGCTCATGATTAAAAGCAAATAGCTGAATGTAACTAACAGTAAAAAGCAATTTAAATAAAATACTATATAAATTAAAACATATTACACCTAACCAGTTGTGTACTTCAGAATACAAATACTGTATGCGTTCTGTCATAAAAATGTTTTTGTAAAAAAAAACATAATTTTAAAAATACCTGGTTTAGCCAGTACAGAACACAGCAGACCCCTAGACGATGAATAACTGATGGTTCTTCACCAAACCAAAACTGGCATTAAAATTTTACATAAAAATGATACTACCGCATTTTTGTATTTTTCTGGAGCTGGAAATTAAAGATACCGGTATGTGAATGTGTAAAGTAGGATATAAGTTTTATGATTGTATAGTTAAAAACATTTATACAATACCCCATATTGTACATGAAAGAATGTGTGGATCAGAGTGCTAGAGCAGCATGTTATCAATCACTTTGATAACTATTTCATCGTAACCGATTAATTTTAATTTCATATAATTTTAAAGCTTTATTTTGATTCAAACCTTTTGTGTAACCTATAGCTATCCAAATGCCTGTAGAAGCACTATTTCTAAAAACAAAATCTAAAACCGTAAAAACTAAAAACATAACCCAAAACTAATAATTTTGATTTTCGACAACTCAGTAAAACCATTAGGAAAAGAAAAAAACAATTTTGTCAAAAATATATCAAATATAATAGAATTGCTACTGTGAAGCACTTCTTGCTATACTAGTCCCCAAATTATTTTAGTTAAACATTATTCACGAGTAAATTTTGAAAGCAGTTTGGCTACTTTATGGTTCACCGACAGAGAGTCGCCAGGGTGTTAGGGCAGAATTGAGGCTGCCTGCTGTTGTGTGCAGAGTGTTTATTTAGCCTTACCCCCACAGTGCAACGACGTTGTCCATTTGGCGAGGTCTGGCTTACCCAGCAGTGTTGAAGTTTAGTGTTTTACTTTCTTTATAATAAGTATCAAATGTGTCATTCGACCTAAATTACAATTTATACAGCTAAGTATTGATGAAATGTATCACTGCCACCGTGGACTGTAGCCCTGCGCAGTTGCAAAGAGCCCACTAGAGAGGACTCTAGTAATGGTTAAATTACAAAAGGGTTAATTCTTAAACATCAGTGGTGAGCTGGAATTAATGTTTTTTTTTTTCTGTACATATTTTTTTTATGCTCTAATTGTACCAATCATGTTGAAGTGTCACTCTGTTAGAGTTGTAATTCACTATTTAATCATGGAACTAACAACTAAAAAAATAACTTTATGTTATGTAATTGTGTAACTTTAATAATTATTTCTTACATAAATTTTGTCATTTTGGTACAATTATTTAAGGATATTAAATTTTGTCACAACCCTAGCATGTGGTGTACCAAATTAAAGGTAAGGTCTTGTAATTTCCAGAAACTTATCTAGATAACTTTTTGCTGTAACTTTATTATATAACTAGTAATTCTGCTATTAGTAATGTTGGGTCAATTATTGCCAGTGTGGGGATTAGGGACGCAACAAATCGTCGCCAGGCCAAGGGGATGATAACGCCTCAGGAATGTGGGTTGGACACAGCACCCACGTGACATGGGTACATCACCTCACCCCCAACTTCCTGTCCGCCATTGGCACACTTTAACTTTTGTTTAATTTTAAATTGTTTATGTTTTTCTTTAATAAAATATTGTACTTAAAATTTTGTTTGTGTATCTAGGAATCAGTATGTTAAAATCTAAAATTAATATATATCTGTACTGAATTTTCAATAAAAGGCTAGTCACCGGAAGTCAGCGCCCTTGTGCATGGCAATCCCGTTGAGCTTCCCTCATCGAGGTCACCGCTTGCCCCAGTCTTTTAGCAGCTATAGGCATGGTTGCCAGAGGAGCGTCATGGAGAGACGTGATGGTTTTAAATACATACTGACTGTGTGGGCTTTCTGGTATCGAGGGGGTGCTGACTTCAGGCAACGTGATTTCAATTTTTTTGTCAGAAAGAAATGTAAAATAATTACAATAAACCCGACTTCAGTACCGCCAACGCTGTCCACATTATTATAAGTTGAACCTACCACACATTATGACACCCACGTTTTCCTGAGATAAGAGCACCTGCCTTCGCATGCCACTGCTGCGGTTTTCATTTATTACAAATGTTATAGCTACAAAAGAGAGTGATCCAAGCAGGTACCAATACACAATGTTAAAATTTGGCTTCATAAAAAAAAACACTTTTATAAGTTTGTAATTATATAACTTCGTTAAGAATAATTTCAAATAAAAACGGTTTGAAATACTACTTTTCTCCGTTCACTCTTAGTTGAGTTTTAGGATAAACAAAGCAAATTATAAACAAACATGTTCATTGGCTGCCGACCGCCGTGCACTGTGATCTTGCATAAGAAATAGATCTTTGTTATCTGTCGTGTACATATGAATTTACCTCTCCATCACTTAATGAGAGAGTTTTATTAACAAAAACAAATATCTAAAATATACAGACGTTACAAACACAATCTACGACACTATATGTTTATTACTTTAATTATGGTTAGCGAACGACACGTTCGTACAGTTGGTTCACGAGTTATTTAACGACTGACACACTGCTAAACGTACGAGTTTCTTGGTACACTTGCCAGTATTTAGAGACGTACGATACTCTGACGATACCAAAAGTTTAGTTCAGTAATAATTATCACAGTAAAAATAAGTCAGAAATATCACAATCAGATATGATTTATTTTTTCAAAGTATTTTTGGACGTTAATGCGTCAATGTTGTGGTTACTGCTAATGTTTTCTTTCGTTCGTCCATTTTCCGTTCCAGCTCGTCCGATCCACGGCCGCGTGGTCCGAACCAAAGTTCCTTGTTCTATTTTGTTCCGTCCTCGCGTCTGGTTTATATTTACGTCACTTGCAGATTAGGTTATGTGATGCTGGACGTGAACAGTGAAAATAGGTTTGTTTTACTTGCCTTGACCTGGCGTCTCTTTGTGCTCTTTCAGCTCCTGGGGCACTTCTAGGCGTTTTACTTACCGGAAACAATATGGCGGAGGTTCGTTTTACTCGCCAGGTCAAGCACCTCCAGGTCAAGTAGGTCGCGCTTCCGTCGCTCCACCTCGCGAGGTAAAGTTGTGGGGGCAAATCGTCTGCTAGACGTTTTCACGCCAGTCTGCTACATCGTGGTCTGTTAACGTTCGTAGTGATATGAATGAGAATAACTTATTATTCTAAACAACGTTGGAAAATGATGGAAATAATATAGCAGATGATGAAGTAATGGTGTTATTTACAGCAGAATGTAATTATTTATTTCGTACATGATGATTCTTCATTCTCTATTATATTCCCGATAGCTTCTACTAGTTCGGCCATCACAAAAAGAAATGCATGCATGCACTAAAGCGTTTTTCTTCGTCCTTTAAGAGTATAACTCCCTCTGACCTGGGTCAACATTATTCCAACTCCACCAACTCCAGGGAGACGCGAGAGACGCTAGGTCAAGCGCGAGTAAAACAAACCTAATGTCTTGCATGGTTTTCGAAACGTGGATATATGTCTTCATTACTGAACAAACTGTGGTGATGTTTATAAGGCAAGAATAAAAATCTCGCATAGCAATCTTTTATTTATAAAAAAATTATATGTATCGTGAATTACCGAGAGATTGTTTGGTGATTTATAAAATGTAATTTTTCCAAAACGAAGTACAAAATAATCCAGGACGACTTTACAGTAAGTTTAATCACTCATCTTGTTGACAACTTTTTTTCTGCATGTAGTACCAAATTTTCGTTACGTTAATACCGGAATATTTGAATACAATTGTTAGTCATGACTTGACAATTACTATTAAATTTTGAAATATACAGTAATTACACATTATGTCAATATTTTTATTATTGAGATTTTGTGTAATTTTTGTTTCCCCATATCGATAACACGTACAAAATTTTCACGCAATATTGTTTTAATATATACGGCGTTGTTGTTTCCTATGATGCCAACTGTACACACTTTTGTCGGTTGGAAATAGTACGTCAGCGCGACGCACAAATTGAGCCAATTAGAAGCTAGCCAAGTGCAATGATATTACTTTATTTGTTTACTTCAGAACTCAACTTAGAGTGAACGGAGAACTGTAGGCAACAAAACTTAACAAATACATTACAGTATTCTGAAAGAAAAAAAAAGTGTATACATATATATACTGTATAAATACATACACTCACCCCGCATTAGAGCCATTATTGCTAGCGTCTTCACAATCATTGCTAATATCCCCATCATCACTGTCATCATCGTCGTCGTCATTATCATCATCAGGATCATCACAACTGACACTGTCATCGTTAACAATATTTTCATTATTACCAACATCAATGTCATTCTCATCGTCCAGAGTAAGATCAATGGTATCGTATTGAACCGAACCATTCTGAATTCCAGATACAATTTCTTTGTTACTCTCAACTGCTTCTTCTTCATCACTTTCATCCAAATTGATAACAGAAGGTGGAGAACAAAGATCATTAATTTCATCATTAAAGTTTTGAGTCTGTTCAATTGTGTCCTTGAAATCCTGCAACCAAATACATTTAATTTATGTAGCTATATTTAATCAGCAAATATGAACATTTAAAAAAATTTTATACACCAAACTTTAATAAAGAAGTACAAAAAAATAAATCACCAAAATTTACACATTCATGTAAACTGCTTACAGTCCTGTCTTTTTAAATTTAAAAGTTAATAAAAATTCCCGAAATTAACTTAAGTTTTCTGCTGAAACACAATTAGAAAACCCTCAAAAAATTTCTCAAAACATAAATGAACAGAAAGCTGTGAGAAAAAAAAACTTAAGTTTATTTTATATTGAGCATGTATGCACACCAATACTGTTTTAAACCGATTACAATTTTTAAGTTAACAACATCGCTTAGAAAACCCAACATCAACAAAAGAAAATTTAATAACTAAAACTATAATACCAGCTAACTTGTCTTTAACAAAACCCAACCATATGAATTTGGCTGCTGAACAATGCTAGAACTGCCCACCTGTCCCGTATCCCCAATGTTTGCCCAAGTCTACTAGCAGTAGCAGCCGGTCGTGTTTTACATGAGGGAGCCTTCATCTCAGTGCATAACTGATAACATAGTTTCTGTTTCAACTTAATTCATTAACCAGAACATTTTTAGTATTTTTCACTACCTCAGAAACATTGTACCTCACTAATTTGTATTACATTTGTTTTTACAGTAAATCTCTAACAAAGGCATTACGTTCCGTAGTCACACATGGTGGGCTAATTCAACTTTCCTTTTTTCTACACCTCGTGTGGCAAATTCTGCATACAGAAATTAGTTTTATTTATTTTACATATTAGTCCTAGTGTGCCCGCTTGTTCAGAACTGCTGAAAAACAGCTTCTATTTATTGTAGACAAAGATGTGCTAGCACCAGTTCCGAGGTAAGTAAACTGCTGCAACCAACATCCTTTTTTGTTTTGTAAGAGCGTGTGGTGTGCCCCTGGCCCGAGTGAAAGTACGTGTACGTTTGCCGTCGTCTTGAGGTGGGATAAAACTGAACCCTGTACGACCCGAGAGCTCATGTTGCATTGACCCAGCCAGGCACAATAGTTACCATGAGGCACATTCCTAACAGCCCGTATACCATTCTACCAAACACCTCAGAGCACAGGATGTCAGTATAATTAAACCCAATTTTTTTAATATTGCACCACAGAAATAAAATATTACTGATAAATGTTTATGGAAATAAATACAATGAAGGTAATCATGCGTTTTTAAGTCTGAACAAGCATGCATTTACTGTGACTGGCATTATGAATTTAAGAAGTTTACAAATTATTTTACTGCTTGAAATGATAAGCATTCAATTAAATTAAATGAGTAGAAAGTTAAAATTTGCTTATTTAAGGATCATGTTGGCAATTGCTTGATACTGACACATGGGATCATGAGGAACAAATTTTGTTGCTATTAGATCAATTTCAACCCTCATTATCTATCAATCTGTTACGAGAATTAAAAAAATACTTATTATAGAGTTTACTAACAATTTACATAGCTTCCAGTTCATAACATTTCGTGAGAAAATGTCTGAATGCTCATTACAAGACTTCACCAGCCAAAACTAATTGCAGAGGCTATAATAAATACCTTAATTTCTATATGAATTTAGAAATTTTTTTGTCATCAAGATCACATTACATTGGACGACTTGAAAAGAGGCGGAGCCTAGTAGTTATGGCGAGACTCGCCAGAGGCGCTACTGGTAACTGTGGGAAACACGAACGTAAACATTCGTGTTTTGAAATGGACGAAGCAGCATATTGAAAGTGTTAGTATGGAAGAAATCATTGAATTACTTTAAAACTTTCGACATAAGTAGTGGTTTTAGTTTTGTAGGGAATTTGAGAAGTTGCAGGCTATCCAAAGAAGGCTACTGTTGTTTGTGTCATCGTATTACAAAGACATTTGGAGAACCATAAGTGATAGTGCAGTATTTATGATGGCGTCTTGTTATCCCCGACGAAATAAAAACTAGTGCGACAGAATGGTGTATTTTTCTAGTGAAAAAATCGATAACGAGTTTCATGTTACACACACATACTGTGCGTGTAAAGCAGGGTACGTATTTTGCAACTTACGCCAGCATTAAATATGAACCGTTCATTGAAAAACGTAACATGCATGGTGCTTTCGAGGTTAGGCCTATATCAGTAAATATTATTGTCGCATACAAAATAAGTTGGTCATGCTTTAACTGCTCATATTCACGTTTAAGTAGGAAATAGCAAATAGATATAGCATAAGTTAATGCCGTGTCCGACATGGCGATTTGCTAGTTTCTTAGTTTTGTGGTATTTCATTGTTAAATTCAGATGTCCCTCTTTGTCTGTATCCTTTACATACAAAATACAAATCAATAATATACATTGTCCTTTTTAGATACAAAGTTGGGTCGCGTGATAGTTTTGTCTGCAAAATCTACCAATTCGGACAAGTCATAAGTAAAACAGTTGAGAAGTGTACAGGTGGAAGGCTTCACTTGGTATAATAAAATTGCTTAAAATAAAATTCACAAAACAGTAACAATAAAATTAATTGTCTGCATTTTCAATGTGCAAATTAATTCTTGGCAAGAATATAATTAATTTCAAAAAGCCTTCATGCCCAAATGTCAGGACACTAACGCTGGAAACCTTACGCATAATGTGCAAGCGTAGGGAATATATTGTTACCCGCCATAACCTTTAACAATGTACAATGTATGAACGGTATTTATTATAAACAATAAATTCACTTTACAAAAGTTTAATGAGAAGCTGTAGCATAGGTCTATTATTTTAACATCTCTTATTTTGTGAAAAATAAATTAAATTCTAAATGTTGTAATTCTGTATATTTTTAACAGTTCAAAGTATTTGCTTTAGTATGCGTACCTATAGTCTCATGGAAACACGTTTGGTCAACACAGAATATGATTAAAGCACCAATATAATAAAAATGTCCTATATTTGCTGGAGTATAAGTTGTCCACATATGATTACACATTTTTCTTATCAAGTACAGTAGGCTAACAGTACTAACGAGTACGTAACATTATTCCACGTATGTCATATTTTACAGAGGGTGGAAATAATTTACACTGTAGGCCTGTTTATTATAAACAGACAAACTATACCTCATGTACAATAGTTAACAGCTTTTATTTACATTTAATAAGTACACATACAATGATATGATTTCTAAAGAGAATTAAATTAAGTATAAAATGTGCTCGCAATTATTTATTTGAAATGTTAAAACTGCTGTTAATGTTATCGTATAATTAGTGTTAGTAAATAGTCTTAATGCAACAAATTATATGTTATCAGCTAGAAGGGGAAATACACGAGCTTGCATTTAAAGCCTATGATTAAAGTGTTCGAGAAGTGAAATATTATTTCAATGTAACTTTTTCCTACATCTGAACTTAAAGAAAGTTCTAGTGTATTAATTAATTAGTAAAATATGCCTTTTAAAACACTGTTGAAAATACACGAAACGTTAAACAATAGGCTACAGCTTTTATAACAATGCTCATGCATTTTACTTATCACTTTTATACTTAAATTTGCGGCGAAGTCATTTAGAACTGTCGTGGTGATGTAAAAGTAAATACAGTATACTTTGGATTGCATCCTTTTTAAGAAATTTAAAACCACTGAGAACTGTTCAGTAATCGCTTTCAACTAAGTGTTTTGGTGTTTTGAGCACGTGCGTATCGCCGGTGTTATGGGAAATGACTGATTGTCCCGCCAAACCCTCGCTTTCCATTGCTTAAAAATCGTAGGATCACTTATAAATGCAAGAAATATTATTCCTTCTGTAATACAAGCACTTTTGCATACTGAACCATCTTGCTGTACCGGCTATAAACTCAAGCCTGACCCACCGTTTCCCTTACGGCACAATGAAAGGCGCGGCTGGCGAGCTTATGTTTCCCACAGTTCATCATCCCTTCCCCTCTTTTGTCACGTGACATAGTGACGTCAGAAGGCGGGTACCTAAAGTCGTCCTTTAGCACTGAAAATTACATACTATCTTAACAAAGATAAGAGTACAAAAGTTATGTAAAGTGATGCACACACAATCACAAGAAACACAAACATACGAAGGAAAAAATTAGAAATTATCCCCACTGATTCCAGACATAGTTTATACGGGTCGTTTATGTTAAATTAAAGCAGAAAAGTTACCAGTCTACGTTTTAAATTAATTACAGAATATTTATAAGCTATTCCAACATCTCTATCTTCATTTTCATTATTTACGCTAAACACAAATTCCAAGGACAATGTAACTAACAATCCATACATTCACTTCAATTTCAATCCTATGTCAAAAACTGTAAGACCACATGGAAAACTACGACCTTTTGACATTGTTGAAACACGTAAAGTGTTACGAATGGTGTACACCGAAAACACTATCAAAGTTCAAAATCATGATTGTGATAATGGACAATTTAGAAATTTTGAGACAGACTTTCTCTCAAGCATACACTGTGCAGTGTTGTTGCATGCAACAAAAATAAAAACCAAAATTTTACTCTACAGTAGAACCTTGTAATAATAACATCTTGTATAGCAATTTCCTGGTTATAAGGCTTCTTATGTTTGGTCCCTAAACTGTTTTATAACAATCAATTGCACTCTTATAAGGAATTTCCCTCTTATACAGTACACATTTTTAAGTTGCAGAATGACCTGGTATCAAATACATCTCCCATTTCTCATATGAGTTCCTATATTGTATTACATTTGTCTACATCACCACTTTTTCCATGGTACCGTTCTTCAGTTGGTCTTAAACCAAACTAAGATTAACTATATGGAAATGGTTAGAAGGAAACTGATGGTGGAAGACATTGAAATTGAATGAAGATACAGGAAGAATTATTACTGTAACAAAGTTTAGTTGCAGTTTTTATTTAAGATTGCCCAACTTTATGTAAACAGATGCATTACTGTCATAATTTTCTCTTAATAGACACCTGTCCTTGTTTTCTCACAGTTTCCTCAGACATATGTGTAGTACATCTTCAACAAGGCTTGATCCATAAACATTTAATTCATCAACTACAAGGTGTCTTACATATGCTAGACAGTCAAATCTTAAGTACATACAACGTGAATTTGTAAGTATGTTACAAATGCTGGCAAGTGAGTCATTTAAAAAATTTAATTGAAAATTACTTGTATTGTAAATTGGAGAGAGAGAGAGGCAATTTCACAAAAAACAATTTTCGTAGTGTTAACACTGCAGATTGTCCGCAGTCTTTTTATGCACAGTCCTGACACCTTATATAGTCTCTACAGAATAAGTTTGCCGGATTTTAACATTTATCCTCTGAGAGGTGTATCTGGAAACAGGTTTGCAGAGACCCAGTGTTTTTCCAAGAAAACAGGTAATTTAAATGGCAACACAATGGAGCTGTTCGGTAAGATTCTCAGAAGAGAAATGTCAAAACCAGGCAAACTTAACCTGTATAAACTATAGTCTATCCCATGTACGTATTCCACATTTTCACTGTTCACTTCTGAGAAGTGTGTCTGTAAACAGGGTTGCAGAGACCCTGTTTTTCCAGGAAGCCAGGTAAGGTCAAAACTCCAAACAATTGAAATGACAGGCACATTTCTCAGAAGAGAAATGTCAAAGTACGAAAATGTTATAGGAGACAGACTGCACATAAATGCTGTAGTATAGTAAAAGTACAGGTTAAAACTCATTGCTTAATTGTCATTCTCACATGTTGCTTACTCGACATCCAAACCAGAACAACCTTTGTCCTAAGATGTTACAAACCACATCATATGTAATACCAACCTGATGACATTATAGTCATAGAACATACTACAAATGTAACTAATGGTAAGAATCTTTTGTCAACATAACTAGCTTGAAAAAATTATATTTATCAAATTCATAAAAGTAGGTAGCATATACAGTCTTACCTTATGCTCATCTTTGATGATTGGAAAACAAATGGGCTGAGGAGGTCCAACAAATGTAAAGGGCACCTCTTCGTCACTATCCTTAAATGTACAAACCAATAAGTCAATATTTTAAAGCTATCATTATTAGTGTTATTAAAATACGTATGTATAGACTGTTCACAACAAAAGTGAGCACTGCTGAAATTTTTCTTTCAGCCATTTTGCAATCATCTTTAATATTATTTGGTTTAAAAAATTCCCTGAAACAAAGAAACCAGTGTAAACGTTTCACTAATCTCAAAACTTAACATTTTTGGATATTAAAGGAGTGCTTAGTTTAAAGTGAAGAGACTATACTAACCATACATACAATAAGGTTACTGTGACCAAAAAGTAATGTTTGATGCCAGAGCAATTAATCAGCATTACATAATTCGACAAACTCACTCATCTTGCAAACTCTCTACAACCCGCCTTTCTCGTTCAAAAAGCATCAAAAAGTTACAGTTATAGCTACAATGTCTGGTGCACATGCACCATGTATTTCACCAGAAGGTAACTGGCTATAATACGACCAGTTTAAATATGTGTCCGTGCATGTGTGCAGGCATGCAGAGTTCATTACACAGTTACACACACACACACACACACACACACACACACACACACACACACACACACAGTCCACTTCATTTTCAAATGGTTCATGTACAGGATGTCCAGAAAAAAAATGTATAATAAGCACACCATGAGAATCCTGTGCTAAATTGGAGACAAAAATGTTAGTGGCAAAATGTTGTACGATGACATTTTATATGCACAATGTTGCAACACTGCAAAAAGAAAATCTCCTCTTGAGCTCTGCAGATATCTTACTAAGTCTATATCACGTAGGCTAAATTTTATATTTTGACAGGTCACTTAAGAGAAGTGTGTCTATAAACAAGATTGCAGAGGTCTTGCTTTTCCAGGAAGCCAGGAAGGTTTAAAGCTGCAAACAATGAAACTGCCAGATACATTTCTCAGAAAAAAAAAGTCAAACTATGGAAAAGTTACATGAGACAGGACAGATTATCCTGTTCTGACTTACATACTATGGCTGCAGAGTAAAATCCCAACCAGCCCAAACATTTCTCCACGTTTACTTGACATAGACAGTTGGCACCCATGGTCCCAGCCTGTGGGTTTTGGATAGGGTTTTTTTGTTCCCTCAAAAAATTTTATTTTTTTAAGTTAATGTTTTATAGTTAAAGTACTTGGTAACTAGACACAAAGTTCTTTATTATCTGGTAGCTATGCATGCATAGCCATCGCCCATCAGTTACAGAACATTTCATCATTTGCAGTAGCAATGGTTGCAATCTTACTTCAACGGAACGGACAACCGGTTGAGCTAATTTAAAACTTGCTTGTCGTCCATATGGCGTGATACATTTTCACCACAATAATTCCAGACCAGTTTTCGACGGAAACTTTCTATCACTTGACATCCTGTTCGTGAACAGTTACAGTCACATGTTCAAGCCACACCACTTCTTAGCAAAATCAGTATGGTCCAGAAATACGGCCAATTTGTATTGAGGCATAAATCGAGAAGAGGGGGGTTTACATCCGGTAGACACTGCGAGGGAGCCAAAGCCCAAATGAGTATATGAAGGCCCGCCATGTTGGATCGCATTCCAGTCTATGAGAGACGACAGAAGATTGGCCGCCTGTGTCAGCAAACTCTGCACCACGACAATCCATGACAATCCTCAGATGTTTTACTGGTATGAATTCGTTAACATTTAAACTAATTTTGTTAGGTCTGTTGTTAGCATTCTCCATCATCTATCAGAAAAATAGAGAGCAATTACATTTTTATAAGCTTTTCACATTGCTTGTAATAAATTTCATTTATCAAATTTAAGTATTTTATCTAGTGAACTTATGCCCACTTGCCATTTGGTGGGCACAACAGTAATTTTCACCTTCCTCATAAATAAAAAAGTACATAATGTAATGTTATGTGGATTCTATGTGTCTTTCATTTAGCAATTCAGTGGCTGTCGCTGATTAGGTAGTTTATAGCTGGGGTGCAGACGCTGTATGATTTCTATAAATGTAGTTGTAGCTGCTGCATTTAAAACAATGTTGCTAGAGTAAAAAATCTGGCAATATAATATAATTGTCCAAAAACTTTTTCTGAGCACTCGTAGTAACCTCAATAGATTCTAGCATGCAGGTCATTGAATACGCGAAATTTTCCTGTCCCTAATGATGAGGAGCAGGACGCATCAGTAACTAAAGATGTTGAAGACACTGCAGACATCGTTGGTGACACAGCTGGGCTACCTCCACTCAAGCTATGTATGACACTGTGATTTTACAAGAAGGGCAGTATTTGATTGACTTGAAATACATGGCTCTACATCACCTACACACTCACTATTCAGCTCATGGGCTATTGATGAACTAAAACTCTCGTTACACATTTAGAAAAAGCTGAACATGGATTCTTTCTAGCTTCCCAGAAATTTCACCCAGACAAAGTTTTACTATAGCAATCTTTAACTTATCCTTTAATGCTTTATTTTTTTTATCAAATAGTAGCTACATCAACAATCCTTCACTTTTGGTTTGTTTGAGAGCCTACATTTACAAATCCTCAGGGTCATTGAAACCTCTCGGTGGGTTGTTCCATGATACAATTTAGGCATTAGTTCAAAAGAAAGTCACAAATATTTTAACTCTGGCAGTCTCGCATTACAACATTCTCTCAAAATATTAATGACTTTCAACACTCCGTAAAACTCATCACTTAAGTTTTTTCAAAAGCATACAGTCTCAAAAAAGTATTACAAACATTACTAATAAGGGTGCTTACAAACAACCCTGCACTGTAATGGCCAAGTACACGAAAGGAGAAATTTTATACAGAAAGTTAAGTACCTGAAATAAGTTAAAGGAGATTTCAATCCAAGGTGCTTCACCTGTACATGGCAAATTGCCACTCCGCAATGTTTCAATCAACTTTAGGCCCCAGCCCCACATAAACATTTGTCTTAATCTGTGTCACATCTTTTCTTAACATGGCGAAGATGGAAACCGTCCAACCACAATGAACTAACTACAGTACACAGTTACCTCTCAGCCAATTACAGTCCTACTCGCTACAGACTTTCTCATATCTGAGCAACCTTTCTAGAACTCACTCTTACCAAATGGATCCAAAAACAAAAGAAAAACATTGAAAAAATAGCTAATCAGACTCACTATATTATGTGGTGCTATAACACATGTTCATCACTCGACATACTCTGTTGAAAAAGATTTGTTAATTTTTTACTGAAATAAATCTACTGCAATGCTTACCAACTCTTTTAATTCAACATCTGTATCATTTGAATATGTCTCTGATGTGGTACTATCAGCAGTTAGATGTTTTTGGCCAGATTCCATAACTCCAACCTGTACACAATCACACACAATGTACAGTAGGCTAGTTAGCCAATTTCCATTTTCAACAAATGTCTACCATAAGTTACTTATCATTAATTTTCCCTTATTGTAAGAAACACTACTCTAATTCAGTGTGTTTATCCAAATATATATAAAGTAATAGCCTACTGTATTTTCAAATCACAATTAAGTTACACAGTTTTATGTTTAAAGTCGTGCCTGGGAGAACATATTTTGCACATTTGAGGCCCAGAAGAGCATGGGTCAGAAAAAACCAACTACAGTAGGATTAAATGGGTTTAAAAAGTCTTTCAGATTAGTTATTTTTTTTTACTTTTACAGCAGCCTTAACTGTGTCACCTAAAGTTCCAAACGTACAGTCACCAGACTTTTAAATTAAAGACTTTTTTTAGTAGCTTGAGAGTTGTTAAACCAAAAGACAAATAACACAAAAATATACACTGTTACAATTTGAGGGTTTCCGTAATGACTATGACATTATTTTTAGACAAAGAAAATAAAAGAAAATGTGCTCCGGCTACTGCATACACACAGCACCAACAACCGGAAGTAAAAATCAGCACAAATCCTCTCAAGAAACATTTTGTAATTTTGAGTGATAGATGCGGCATTAACTTATGTACCGGTACTGACTAAATTAAAATAATATTAAACACGCACAACAAATAAAAACATAGAGAAAATATTAAAATTTAATATAGACTAACTCAGTAAAATTGTTTCAAATCTTTGAGTGATTTATAAGGAAAGTGCTCTGTTAGAGACATTAAATTAAAACAACAAGGCAGTGTCAAAATTTACAATACCCAGACTTGGAATTAACTTGAAACTAAACAATGTCTTTGAAATTTATTTGTAACAGATATTCTGATAGCTACTTTAATTAAAATTCTGGTACTACTAGCTAGAATGAACTGGTTCTCTCCAGACCTCTAGGCATTATGAAACTGTCTAATTCTGAGAAAAAATCAGTGACAAACATCTGGTAGCATCATACTTCGGACAGTCCGCAACAAACGATGCTGCAAAAGTTTGCTGTATTGTCACTTCATTCTACAGCAGAAACAGATGTAGTCTCAAATAGCTATAACGTACATAGCTCAAGTTGCCGCAGGCACCAGCGTCGGTGTAACAAGTTTTTGTAGTTCACCAAAATATATTAGTAGAAGGCCTAAAAACTGAGACCTCTACTTAATGTATCCCACTTAAAACCTAACAACTTTACTTGCAAATGGTGGGATAATTCAACACCAATTCTTAGGATAGAACCTATAAATTACTGACCTAATGTGATGTAAAATGATGTGTAGTACTATTTTAAAGAGCCACCAATCTCCTCAAGGAAGGGAGACGATTCAGAGAAGAAAAGTTGTAGCATTAGTAACAAGAGAAACCCTATATAAACTAAGACTTCACAAATAAACAACTAAAATACAAATATTTGCAAATAAACAGACAGGTAGAGCCTTAGTATGAGCCTTTCCTACACTGTGTCAAGAAACACTTGCTATATAAGCCAAACCATGGAGAACACATAACTAAAAATTTAGTTAAGAAGGTACGTATCAAACAAGATATTAGCTTCAGACAAAAGCTTAGCCTACCAGAGAGATTATAAACATTTGTTATTAAGTTAAAGTTAGTTTCAAATATACTCATACACACACTATTTTCTACTTTTTTATAGATAGGCCTAGTATGAGTAACTCACATTACATTAAACCCAGTTGGCCATAAGGTAAGAGAGAGGACCAAGTTATTTAATTATGCTCAGAATAAATGTACCATGTTTCTTTTTTCTTTTAATGTAATCAGGTTTTAGTTATTTCAGCACCTGGAGCTACTTTCTTCCTTTTTGATTTTGGGGTTTAGGGGAATTGCTTGACAGTAGACAGAAGAAGTGACTCAAAAGACGTATTCTGTGGAGGCCTACATGTTTTTTCCATAGGAGGAATGCCACCTTCATTTGATTCTGCCCCACTAGGTCCGGGTTGGTTTGTCTTATGTTCATTATGTTCTGGCTGTTGTTTATCCTGTGTATTTGTTCCTGGTATGTTTCGTTCCAATTCATTTACTACAGGCAGGTTAACGTCTGGGGTACACGGTCCCTGTTGGCTTTGAGCTTGGCGTTGAACAGACTGAGCTTTTTTTATTTTGTAATGTCTGTAAGCATCAGGATCACATTTTGTACTACCGATAACACTTCTGTTAAATGGGTACAATCCACCTTTCCAAAAACCTGACTTCAAAAGTTCAGAAGATGCATCCGTCCAAATGTCACTGATGGCTTGCCACTTTGCTATCCTATGCAACTTTGATACTTTTAAAAACTGCCAAATCCACTGGCTGCAAGTAAATGGGTTGTATGTGACGGTAACTTAAGAATTGTAATATAATTTTCAATACTACATTCTATGGTCCTATCATCAATGTGGGTTGTATGCCCAACATACACTAACAGGAGTGACCTTGCTTTAGTACAGAACCCTAATAAAGTTCTTCTAAAATAATTGCAAAATATGTCAATGGCTGCCATCCACCCATTGACAGAAGGAGCGTTAGGAAAGGATGTATTAGAGGATGCCATCCAAGTATCTCATCATTTTTCTCCTTGAATACTATTAAAAGTGGCAGTTTATGTCCAGAAGCACTACCACCCATCAAAACAGTTGTGTTCTCTTTTCCCGAACCGGAAGTCACTCCCACAGAAGGGCTATTCTTCTCACCAATAACATTTGTTTAGCTAGGATCGAGATTGACGCTTGTTTCTTCAATGTTGCACGTTTGATCTGGGTTGTCCACTAATTTTAGGCTGTTAAGAGTTGCATATGAGATAAAAGCATTCTTCAATCTCAAACGGATCCATTCCTGCCTTCTTCCTAACATACTCTAATGTCTGTGACTTATTTATGGACAGGTGGTGTCTTTTTTTTTAATGAAGGAACCAGTCTTTTCTAGGCACTCCAATGTTAAAGGGTATTTTAATTTGATTTCTCTTTATAAACAGCCCAACAATCTCTAAAACTTAATAATTCCTGCTTAGCCTCCACCCCCCTTTTTCATAGTTTTAAAACCTTCAGCTAGCTTTTTTTCTTCTTCAGTTGGTATTGGAAAGGGTTTTCCTTAAGAAGCATTCTTTACACCTTTTTTGCTACTAACATGACATTGAATCATTTGATATGGAATTCCATACTTGTGTGCCGCCTGATGCATAGCGAGACATCCATGCTGCATTTCATCAGTGGTTCTTCTCATGTATTCTTGGCTATATCCTTTACCTCTGTCAGTCTTTCTGATATAATTTTGTACAATTTTAGTTGCTTTTTTCCTAAATTATTTTTTTAATCACATAAATTCAGTGAAAAGAAAAAGAGACAATTACTAAACTAACTACCAATGCATTAATGCTTTAAGAAAGATAATTGCACTATAAAATAGGTAACATATTGTTTTGGCACTAGCTGCACTTATCCCAGGCTGTGTGGCTGCACTTTCCCCACATTAAATATTACTGGGGCAAGTAAAGCCACAGCTATAACTCCTGAAGTAAATACGCTGGAGCAAAATGGCACACACAGGTCAAATCTTACACATAAAATGAACTAAAAATACTAACAATCATGAGGCTAAGTCTTAAGGGTTAGGAATAACGGTCATTCAAAGTTTGGATGAGGCACTACCAGTCAGTGATAAAATGTAAGGTCAATTTCTAGATTAAAAAATATTTAAGCTAAACTGCTGGTTACCGTAAGATGTTTACAAAAAAAGTCCCAAAAAACCTATCATTGAGCACTTACTTTGAAATAACATTTTATATGGATTTTACACCCACTGACTACACTTGCCCCATGGCTGCACTTACCCCAATCCAACCTGATTGTTTGGAACTTGAATAATGCAAAAAAATATTATGTAGTGCAAACGTGTTCATTTCAATAACTATGTTCGTTATTAAAACTATAGTAAGGTTATTAGGGTAGTCATTTGTGCATCATTGAATTAGGTACAGACTGATCAAGAAGAGATATTGTAGTAAATTAACTTCTCAAATTTCGTAGGAATGAATTTTGGCAGTTCTGGAGTACCTGGGGTTTAAGAATTTTGTGTTTTAAATAATTTGTTATGGAAAATGTTTTGCACAGTAAATTTGGTCCACGGAGCATAAATAATACACCCAATAATTACTTATAATGTACTGGCCAAACTACTGATTTTAGAGGTATCCATTATTTGTGAAAAATGTTTCTGTAGATGCTAGAAGCAAAACTCGAAAAATGATCAATAAATACAATACAATGCATTTACCTGGAATCAGTCGTCACTATAAACTAGTCGCAGAACACAGCCACTCTTCAATGAATGCATATTTACAGGTCTGGGCAGAACATTGTTTTCTGTTTCCCGCTTATTTACGCATTTTTCAGTTTAAAATTTGGCACGTAAGAATTGTATCTACTTATATTAATCGATGGTGCTTATAATTAATTTTTAAACTAAAACATTTACTACCACCTCTGTATCCTCCTCAGTGGAGAATTTTTGCTTCTATCTAAGTTCAACTATATGACAATGTACACTATACTGTACATCGTCGTTACAATGCTTGAAAATAACAACTATTGCCATGGAAACTGTTCCGATATTCTTTGCAAACCATATTGTCATATGTTGGTAAGTTGGTGGTCTAGTGTAGTGGTCTCTATGCAATATAAAAAACCCGCCAAAATTGTATCTTAATCATGGTGCGTTCCATCTTCTTACAGCATAGAAAAAATAAGGTGTCTTACAGTCGCATTCGTAAAGTGAAAATTGATATATTTCTTGAGTGTATCCTTCAAAACTTTTATTGGTTTTGTGTCATATAAGTATTATTACATATTATTTTATATAATTAGCGACAAAATAGTTGTTCATGTAGAAAGTTTGATATCCATGAAATCAATGTACAGTATAGTGTACATTGTCATGCGAGTGTAGTGA